>WEZZ01007438.1:108700-129199 GCA_013400585.1 Chloropsis cyanopogon | reverse complement strand
CTTGTGCCCAGGGTGAAACCGCTGTGAGTTTGGGGTCTGGCAAAGGGCTGTGCCCCCCAAAATACCCCCGGGCTGGGCTCTGTGTGTCCCTGCGTGTCCCTCCTGGCTCGGTGTCATTAATTCACCTGTCACAGGCCAAGATAAAATTGATGCGGCCACCAGAGCGCGGGGACAGCGCGGCACAGCGCCGGTGCCACCCGCAGCGCCATCACCCCCACCCCTCCTGCGTGCCCTCCCCTCTGTCACCTCCCGGGACAGCTGGCCCCACCTCCCACCCCGCTCTGCCGCCGGTGCCGGTACCGGGAGAGGAGGGAAAAACACCGGGAGCCCTTAAAATAACCCGCGGCTGCTTAAGGCAGCGAGACCCGCACTAAATCTCGGGAAAAGGAGCAATTATGCTGTCAGAGCAGGTGATAGCATTTGGGAGAGCTGCTTCCGCTGCTGGAATTTTTTTTTCCCAACCGTTTCTCCCCCCCCAGAGGGATTTAGTGGCCAATTATCCACCAGGGAGCGGGAGGGTGCTGGCTGCCAGCTCCGGGTGCCATGTGCCATGTCCTGTGCGCCATGTCCTGTGTGCCATGTCCTGTGTGCCATGTGCTGCTCTGGAGACCCTGCCCCGTGCCGGGGTGCAGCGTGCTGGCACTGGTGTGGCTGCTGGCACTGGTTTGGGTGCTGGCACTGGTGTGGATGCTGGCACTGGTTTGGGCAGTGGCACTGGTTCTGGTACTGCTGTGGGCACTGGTTTGGGCTCTGGTTCTGGCAGCGCTGTGGGCACTGGCACCGGTTCTGGCAGGGCTGTGGGTACTGGTTTGGGTACTGGCACTGGTTCTGGCACTACTTTGGGCACTGGCACCAGTTCTGGCAGGGCTGTAGGCACTGATCTGGGGACTGACACTGGTGCTGGTACTGGTTTGGGCACTGGTACTGGTTCTGGTACAGCTGTGGGTACTGGCTGGGCACTGGCACTGGTTCTGGTACCACTGTGGGCACTGGCACCAGTTCTGGCAGGGCTGTGGGTACTGGTTGGGCACTGGCACCGGTTCTGGCACTGTTTTGGGCACTGGCACTGGTTCTGGTACTACTGTGGGCACTGGCACCAGTTCTGGCAGCACTGTGGGTACTGGTTTGGGCACTGGCACCGGTTCTGGAAGCGCTGTGGGCACTGGCACTGGTTCTGGTACCGCTGTGGGTACCGGCTGGGCACTGGCACGGGCAGGGGTCAGAAGGGCGAGCGCTCCCACCCATTGGGCTGCCTGGGAACGTAATTAAGTGCGAAGTTGTCATTTTTTTTAATGAAGTGCCAGCACTGGAGTTTATAATTGCTAATGAGCCCGAATAATAATTAGCTGGGTTTTAATGAGGCCGATGATGACTGGGAGGGAGAGAGCAGCAGCGCTTTGGCCTCGTTCCCTGCCGCACTCCCGTGGCCGGCAGCGGGGTCACCCATCCCTGTCACCTCTGTGCCACCCCCGGAGCGGGGCCGCGGTGCCACGGTGCCACGCTGGGGGTGACAACCGCGGGAATCCGCGCATGCCGAGAGTGTCCCTGCACGGCCTGGCGTCCCTCGGGAGCGCAGTGGCACCTCCAGGATGAGTCTGTGCACCCCGGGTGTCCCCACATGTCCCCGCACCCCGTCGGAGGGTGCCATGGGGAGGTGGCACCGCTGTGGCACGTGTGGCTCTCCCTCAGCCACACCAGGACACTCCTGTCCCCCCGAGGGCCGCACTGGGGTGATGTCTGTGAGCGCCTGGGCGCGAAGGGGACGCGGAGGGTCGGGCACCCGGCCTGTCCCTGCCTGGGGACACCTGGGACCTGTGTGACCCCAAAGTGGGGGCGCAGCTCCTGGGTGCTGATGCTCCAGCTCATCCCATCCCGAGGGAGCGCGCTGAGAGCGGGGGCAGAGGGCAAAAACCAGCCAGCTAATCAGGTAATTGCAGGTGATTAGTAATTAGAGAGAGGGGTGTGGGAGGATGGGGCTGCCAGGGAGGTGCTGAGCTGGTTGTCCCAAATGTGGATTCTGGGATTGCTGAGCCCCCGAGCACCCCGGCCACTGATCCTCGCCCTGGAACATCTCTGGAATTGCAGGAGCAACCTGGAGAGCCCCCGATGGTCGCATCCAAAGGTTCATAAAGCGGGAAGCAAATCTGGGAGACAGCTGTGATGTTGCTTCAAAGAAAATTACAAAAAAAAGAAGGGAAAAGAGCGGGGATGGGAACAGGTACATGGGGCCGGACAGCTCCACGCTCCATGGTTTTGATGGAGATAAATAATTGAGCTGTGCTGGGGGACCTCCAGCACCCCCTGCACGGAGCCAGGGGCGTTGTTTGCTCTGGATGCTGCTGGATTCCCAGGAAAACTGCCCAGGATGTGCCCTGGGATGGGTTTGCTGCTGGGGATGGAGCCCCCCCATCAGCTGCTGGGGTCCCCAGAGCGCTGCTCAGCCACCCCACCCTGTCAGTCGGTGCCACCACGTCATGGATGTCACCCCTGCTCCTCCTCTCAGAGCGGGAGGAACCCGCCCCGCTCCAGACAGGCCCATTAACCCAGCGCACGCTGCTATTTCTCAGAGGTGTAATTAAATTTAATTGTCAATTACGGAGTGACAATGTGGGATCGGCACGAGCCCGCCCATCCCCCGCAGCGGGGAGCGGATCCAGCGCCGGGACCCCCCCAATCCCCGATCCCCCAAGAACCAGGAGCTGCGGCTCTTCACGCTGCTCTGCTTTCTGCTGCCTCACAAGAGCTGAAACCTGACCTTTTTTAATATACAGGGCTGCGATTCCGGAGCCGGGAGCAGCTCTGGGAGGGAAAGGTGGGAGAGTGAGATGGAAACGGGGGGAGTCTCCCGACAGATGGGCGGTGTTGGGGTGCGCACCGAGAGCCGGTGGCAGGGATGCTCAGGGAGCTTGGGGGGAATTCAGGAGCCTGTCCTGGTGTCTGTGGGATGAAGGACGGGAGGCAGAGATGGAAAAGTGCCCGTTTGAAAATCAATGGAAGTGTCACGCGCCGGGAGCGGGGCTGTGCCTGGAAATTGCAGCCGTGCGCGGCGCCGTCGCCGAGGCCCCGATAATTGTGCTTTTCTTCTCTTCCTTTCTTTCCCTTTCTCCCGCTGCGCTGCAATAATTGGGAGCTGTCGCCCGGCTCATCCGCTCGGCTCCGGGCGGCAGAGCTGCAATTATCCAGCGGCTCGGGAAGGACGCCTGCAAGAGCCACGCACACGGCACACGGCACACGCTGCCCCGCGCCACCCCTGTCCCCTCTGCCCCTGTGCCCAACCCCAGGACAGCCACATCCTCATCCTCATTCCATCGCATCCCCATTTCATCCCATTCCAAACCCATTCCCATCTAATCCTGTCCACATGCCATTCCAACCCCATCCCCATGCGATTTTCATTCCAACCCCATCCCCACACGATCTTCATCCCAACCCCGTGTCCTTTCCCATTCCTGTCTCCATCTTATCCCTATTCCCATCCCCAGGACAGCCACATCCTCATCCTCATTGCCATCCCATTCCCATCTAATCCCATCCACATCCCATTCCAACCCCATCCCCATCCCCACACGATCTTCATCCCAACCCCGTGTCCTTTCCCATTCCCATCTCCATCCTACTCCTGCTCCCATCCCCTTCCCCATTCCCGTCTCATCCTCACGCCATTCCCATCCCCACCTCATCCCACCTTTATCCCATCTCCATCCCCATTCCATCCCATTCCCTTCACCACTCCCATCCCATCTTTGTGTCATTCCCATCAGCACCTCATTCCACCCTCATCCCATCTCCATCCCCATTCCATCCCATTCCCTTCACCATTCCCATCCCATCTTTTTGTCATTCCCATCAGGGTCTCATCCCGACCTACTTTCCCAAGCAAATCCCTCTCCGTCAGCATTCCAGAGCTGGCTCCTGCCTGGGAGCCCCGTGTGGGGCCGTGACTCCCGGGGAGCTCCCTGACAAACGCTCACAATAACGGAATTACCGAGAGATAATAAATGTGTCAGTCCTGCGGGCAGGAATTCCCCGGGAGCAGGGAGCTGTGCCACCACAGGCGCTCCCCGTGTGTGGAATTAACTGGGAGAAGCCCTCCCCAGCCCTGGAATCAACTGGGAAATCCTTCCCCAGCCCTGGAATGGACTGGGAAAAGCCTTCCCCAGCCCTGGAATCAACTGGGAAAAGCCTTCCCCAGCCCTGGAATGAACTGGGAAAAGCCTTCCCAGCCCTGGAATTAACTGGGAAATCCCTCCCCAGCCCTGAGTTTGTGCATTATTGATGAACCTCTCAGGACAGCCGCGGCTCACGGGCTCTCCTGCCCTGCTTTTCCCTTGGATTGGTGGGATCCATGGCTGGCCATGGCACAATGTCTTTTCCAGGGTGGAATGCCAAGGAACAGCCGGGTTTCCCACCTGCAGGGTGGGCTGGGATCCTGCCTGCATCACTGGTGGGCCTCCCCCAGCGCTGGGGACAGGGACAGGGACAGGGGTGGGGACAGGGACAGGGGTGGCTTCCCAACGAAACCCCCATCCCCAAGGTGCCTGGGCTCCCACACAGCCCCGGCAGCAGCCGAGGGATCTGCATTCCCCGAAGGATTTCCTTAATGAGGAGCCTTGAGAGCCCCGCTGGCTCCTCACCCACTCAGCCCCGCGCTTCAAAGCTCTGCCCACCCCGGCCACAGCACTGCGGGGACACCCTGGTGGCACCGGCACAGCGCTGAGGAGGGGACAGGGACGCTGCCCCCAGCGCCAGGGTGGGGCTGAGCTGGCAGAAGAGTCTGGAGCTGCTCCTGCCGCTGGGATTCGTGTCCCTCTTGAGGCTGGTGCTGAGGGGATTGTGAACTTTGGAGTGGGTTTAGGATCCTCCCGGGAGGGGAATGCGCTGTCACCTCCCACCTCACGCCCAGGCTGGATGTTCCTGCTTGGTGGCCTCGTGCCAACATCGTCCCTGGCACGTCTGGGCGGGTTTGGTTTGATCCTGGGGCTGCCCGTGGGGTCGGGGCAGGACATAGTGGTCATATCTGTGCCATATCTGTGCCATAGTCACCCTGCCCATGCCATGGCCACCACACCTGTGCCAAACCTATCACACCTGTGCCATAGCCACCCTACCCGTGCCATGGCCACTCTGCCCATGCCATACCCACCCTACCTGTGCCAAACCCACCATACCTGTGCCATACCCACCATACCTGTGCCATACCCACCATGCCTGTGCCAAACCCACCACGCCTGTGCCATAATCACCCTACCCATGCCATACCCACCACACCTGTGCCAAACCCACCTCACCTGTGGCGTAACCACCCTACTCATGCCAAACCCACCACACCTGTTCTTTAGCCACCATACCTGTGCCATACCAACCCTACCCGTGCCATACCCACCATACCTGTGCCATCCCCACCATCCCTGTGCCATCCCCACCATCCCTGTGCCATACCCACCATACCTGCGCCATACCCACCATGCCTGTGCCAAACCCCCCACGCCTGTGCCATAATCCCCCTACCCATGCCATACCCACCACACCTGTGCCAAACTCCCCACACCTGTGCCCTAGCTGCCGCACCCGCCCCCTGCAGCAGCAGCACGTAGGCACAGGCGCGTTCCCACGGCGAGGAATTGATCCCCGCTGTTCCGTTTATGAGGTGGCGTAATCCCACGGAATCGTCTCCCTAATATCCCAAACGAAATCATTTATTCTTGCCAAAAATCCAATAAAGAGCTCAGGCCTCCTCCATAGGCAGATAAAGCCCAGATTAACGGGGCTGCCGAGATCAAAAAAAAAAAAAAAAAAGGAAAAAGAAAGAAACAAGGAGGAAACTCTGGGAAAATGAGCGCGGGATGGAGAGGAGACTCCTGCCACCTTCTCCTTTCCCAAGGCTGCTGCAGCTCAGGGTTTTATTACAAAAAGCCACCTAAGTATTACAGACTAATCCCTAAATCCCAGCCTAGTAAAATATGGAATGGATTTTGTAAATTGTGCCCTTTACAAAGCTGATTGAACTTTTTTTTTTCCCTTTTCTTCTCCTTCCCCCTCCTCTCACGGGGTTTCTTTTTTCTTCTTGGGGACCATGATGGCTTTTGGTGTCCATGTCCTGGCTCAGCCTGAGCTATCTGGTCCCAGTTTGGAGCTGCTGGATGGTGGGAGCAGTGTGGGCTGGATTATGGTGGGGATGATCCGTTGGGATGGGATTGGAATGGAGATGAGGATGGGACAGGATACGATGGGAAAAGAGGTGTGATAAGGGATGGAAAAGGGAAAAGGGAAAAGGGAAAAGGGAAAAGGGAAAAGGGAAAAGGGAAAAGGGTGGGGAATGGGCACGAGGGAGAGAATGGGGATGGGAAAGGGAAATGGGGATGGAGATGAGGCTGGGAAAAGGAAAAGGGATGGGCATTTGGAACGTGCCAATGGCCCTGTGGCTGGATCTACTCATCATCTGCGCTGTGACTTGCCCCGTTCCCCGCTCTATCCCCTCTGCCCGCGGGCACGCGGCGGCACCGAGGCAGGAATGCGGCTGGAACACCCAGCCCGGTGGCAAAGCCCCTCCTCCTCCTCCCCTGGCTCTGACTGTCGGGCTTTCTGCCTTCCCTGGAGCTCCCCGAGGCGATGTGGGGCTGGTGGGGGACACAGAGGCCCCCGTGGGGGTCGGTGTCCCCTGGGGGGTGCCGGTGCTGGATGAGACAAGGGCACCGCGTTCCGGGGCTGGAGCCAGCAGTGGGGGAGGCTGCTGGGGTCACACGGGGACCGTGCTGTCCTTGGCTCCTCCTCGGAGCCTTGGCTGCCTCTCCAGGCAATAAATCCGGGTGTCAGCCGTGGCGGGTCAGTCTGTCACCTCTGCCTGGCTGTGACTGCAGAGTGTCACCAGCCCACACAGCGCCCTCAGGGTGCTGGGGTGGCCCTGGTGGCTGTCCTGGGACTGGGACTCCCTCTGGGACGAGCCCAGCATCACAGACCCTGCTTGTGCACGGAACAGGGATAAATTCGGGCACTGCTTTCCTTCCTCCAACATTATTTCCTGCTAGGTTTTTTTTTTTTTTTTATTTTTTTTAATTAATATTAAAGCAAGATGTCGCTGGAAAAAATGCTCTCCCTTCCCTGTTTTTCCATCAAATGATTTTGCAGAGGAACATCTGGCAGCAGCTCACAAACGGGCTCCTCCCGCCTGTCGTGGCGGCGGTGCCGGGTCCCCGCAGCGGCCGGGGCAGCTGGCAAATGCCACCTGCCACCAGGGTGCCCGACATCCGTGCCACCGGCTGGCACGGGGGGCAGCAGGGACGGGAGCCGTCAGCACCGTGTCCCACGTAGCAAACGGGGAGCTGGGGAGAGGAGAAACATCTGCCACGTCTCTCCTTTGACTCCGCTCCCCCCCGAGCTGCTGTTTCCTCTGGGCTGAGGGGAAGGCGGAGGCTGACGGAGACCTGGGATCAGATCCCAGCCCTGAGCCCGGCCCAGCTGCAGCCGAGGCCGGATCCCTGCGTGGGCTGGCACCCCGAGCATGATTTGGGAGCGTTTGGGGGGTGATTGTGCATTGAACCCCCCCGAGCCGAGCCCGGCTGAGCTCTCGCTGCTGCCTGCAGAGGGGCAGCCTCAGTTTTCCCCAAAATCGAACGGCACAGCCGGGAGCCATCCATCCCCTCCTTCCCTGCCACAGCCCAGCCCGGCGATGCAGCACCGGAATCACCGCTCGGAGGATGTTAGGCGGTAACCATGGCAACGGCCAGGTTTCTCTTTCCTTGCCCTTGCCAATCACCTTGAGATGCCACCACGGCCTGGCCACCAGCCGGGCACCTCGTGTCCCCCCCCACCACGCAGATGTCCCCGAGCTGTCCTGGTGTTTGTGGCAGCGCTGGGGATCCCCATGGTGGTCCAAGGGCTGGATCCCGGCACCCAGCAGCAGGCAGGGATGCCCTGGCGGCGGGGGTGGAAGGAGGAGGGTCCCCGCCGTGTCCCGCCGCGTGTCCCCGCGCTGGCAGCGTCCCTTGCCCGGCGGAAGGAGCGCGGCGAGGCAACATCTGCAAGCGCTTATCCCAGCAGCCGGCCTGGCCCTTCCCGAAATAGCTCTCCGGGATGGCTGCCCATGCGAGCACTGATGTAATTTGCTTTTTTATTTCCCTCCCGTCTGCTCCTTCCCCGCCGAGCCGCGGTTCCTGTCAGGCACGCTCCGCGCCGGGCGCTCCGCTGCCGCAGGCCCGGCACTCCCGGGTGACGCTCCCGGGCCCACGGAGGGGCTGGGGGGGTCCTGCTGCTCTGGTGGATGTGGTGCCCTGCAGGCTCCTCGTGTCGCTCAGGACCAGCCTCATTTCTCCAGCGTGTGGGTGAAATTAGGGAATTCCGGGTTGTCAGTGGGGGTTGGGGGACAGCAGGCCCCAAGGAGAATCCTGATGTTCCCGCAGCTCCAGCTGTGCCCCCAGCGCTCCAGGAGCCCTGCAGAGGGGTGATTCCCTGCTCCGAGTCCCCGGGATGGCCACGGGCAGCATCGCGGGGCTGGAGATGCCTTCGCCCCGCAGCTCCCGGCCCCTCTCCGTGCGCGGGGGGTTTGGCTTGGCCGCTTCCAGGCGAGCAGAGCCAGCCGGGCGCTGATCCAGCGTGGAGCCGGCCAGCTGGCGGCCTCCCCTCGCCTGGCTCCGGCGCTGCCTGGCCCCNACGTGTCCGTGCAGCTCCCGCCAGCGCGGCTCCGGCCAGCCCGGCCCTCCCCGCCGCCACCGCGGGTCCCACCGGCTCCCACCCTGGGGTCCGGCCTCTCCCTTTCGCCAGAGTCGTGGAGGAACAGGAATCCCGGGCAAAAATCCGTGGAGAAAACACTGTGCCCCCTCCGCCCCCTCGGGGGATGCGCGGTGTCCTTGTCCCCTCGGCTCCCACGGCCCGTGCCCGCTGCCACCCCGCCGCTCTGGGACCGCGTCCCCTGTCCTCCCCCGCTGCAGGAACACATGGAACCACGTCCTCAAATAATTGCTTCATTACGGGCTAATTACTGCAATTAGCTGAGCAGAGCTCGCGCGAGGCGCAAGGCGAGGCTGGTCCCTGCGGCCCGCAGCCCGCGGAGGTGGCACGGCTGGGCCTGGGGGTGCTCCACCCGCACCGGGGGGCTCCAGCTTGGCACCCTCGGGGTGCTCAGTCCCCTGGGGACCCTGACGGGAGCCCGGGGCTGGCTGTGAGGATCTGTGGCCATCCCCATCCTGTTTGTCACGGGGTGGGCACGTGCCCGTGTCCTGTGGCAATTCCTGGGGTTGGTCCCTGGCTGCACGTGAGGTCGGTGACATCCAGCACCGAGGGATTGCTGCTCCCTCATGACCTTTAATGGCTTCTCCCACCTGCCTGGCTCCTGGCGCTGGTGGCTCTGTGGCTCTGCCGAGCAGGAGCAAGGCCAGGGTCACCTTTCAGCCCTCCCCTGGACCTTCTGGACACGCCAGACTTGCGGAGCAGAGGCAGCTCCAGCTCTGGGCACTCCAGAGGTCCTGGGGTGGTCCTTGCTGTGCTCAGCACTGCCACCACCCACAGCCACCGCAGGAGATGGGGTGCAGGGGGCACAGGGCTGATTGTCCCCTTCTGTCCCCCAAAATGGGGGAGCTGTGACGAGCAGGATGCACAGAGCCCTCATCCCCCAGCGTGCCCCTGGTGTTGTCACCGCTCTGGTGGCACTGTGAGAGCTGGGAGTGCCAGGACAGCCGTGTCCCGTGCCAGCGGTTGTGCTCAGCTCTGCTGTCATTGTCACGGCTGCGCTTATGAATAAATGAAGTGCGAGCAAAGCGTCTGCCTAATGGCACGGTGACAAACGTGTACCAAAACCGGAGGGAAAAGGGAACGATTTGAGGGATTCAATTATTTAGCAGAAGCTTGTTACTGCCATTGCACCGGGGACCCTCCTCCAGCATGGCCCCGGCTCTGGCAGGGGTGGCAGGGGGTGTCCTGGGGTGCTGCGGGGGGTGTCGGTGGCCACAGCTCCCTGGGGTTGGGGACACACAGGACAGGGGATGTGCCAGAGCTGGGGACAGTGGGAGGGATTCATTGGCACCTCGGGAGATGCAGATGGACTTGAACTCTCTCGTGCTCAGCCTGATTGCTGAGGCTGGACGTGGCCCAGGGTCTCATCCTGCTCGGTCAGGACCTCGTGGGTCCAGCCCTGGCGGTGCCACAGTCTAATGTCACATGAGACAGAGACTCACTGAGAGGCACTGGCACTCCAAATGGATTTAAATCAGTCCCCAGCACCCAGGGATGTGTGTCCCCACGGCCTGGCCATGGTCACACGAGTGTGGCACAGAGCACAAGGGGCACCAGCTGCCTGTCCCTGTGCCTCGAGCTGCGGCTCCGAGGGTCCATTCCTCCCTTCTGAGGTCACGGAGACCTCGAGCTCCATCCCGCACCGCAGCCAGCGCTCCCCCCCCGGCGCTGCGGGGCCGGGCCACGTCCTTGTCCGCGGGTGCCAGGAGCCGAGGCCAGCACGGATCAGTGCCCACGTCCCTCCCCAGGCAGCCGGCGGTGAGGGATCCTGGCAGGGGACAGGACAGGAGCGTGTGGATGTGGGCAGGCTCTGGCAGGGCCATGGGCTCAGCGGGCAGCTCCCCGCGCACGCCCCGCCGCTGCCTGGGGACAGCTCGCTCCGAGCTCCATATGCTGGAGGAGATGAGCTTTATCCACCTCCAGCCTCCTCTGGCTGCAGCCCAGCTCCGGCTGGAGCACAAATTTGGGCTGGCACAGCATCCCTTCATCCCTCTCTTCCCTCCCTGCAGCTCCGCGGGGTGGGAGCAGCCCTGGCTGAGCCCCCGTGGGACACCGGCGTCCTCTGCTCGGTCACCCAGCCACAAAATCCGACAGGAGAGTGGCACCTGCCGGGCACAAATCCGCTGCCAAACCTGCCCAGGGCCGAGCCGGGAGCTGTGCCGGGGAACGAGCCCCGGCTCGGGACAGCCGCGGGGATGGCCACCCGCCCTGCTGAGCGGGAGGAGCAGGATTGGTGCTGGATGTGCGCGCCTGGGCACCCCCTTTGCCAGCTCGCTGGATTAGGGGCCAGCTCGGAGCCCCTCTGTCCCAGCCCTCCCTCCTCGGGGTCCCTGCGGAGCCGCAGCCAGAGGGTGGCTGTTGGGAGAGGAGAAAAATCGCGGCATCAATCGCGGCGGGAGCAGGGAGCGGTGATTTAGGGACCGGTCACCGCCGGAGCCGATGATGAGCTGCGAATCGAGGGGACAGAAATCAGCCTGTGACACAAAGTGGCATCTGCTCGCACCGAGTCACCCGCCCCGGGGAGGGGATAAATCCCGGTCGGCACGCTCCTGCTCTCCGGAGAGATGGATTTGGAGGGGACACAGAGGCTGGGTGTGAGTTATTGGCCCTGGAGCACTGGTGCCAGCTGGCAGGGGACCCCAGGGATGATGGCACTCCCGTCTGGGACATCAGGGATGACGGGGCTCTGCTGTGGGACCCCGGGGATGACAGGATTCCACCCCAGGACCCCAGAGGTGCTGGTGTCCAGTGTGGAACCCCAGAGATTCCGGGTGACCAGTGTGAGATCTTTGCACCGCACCGTCCCTCCTCTTCCTCCCAGCCCTTCCAGCTTCTTTAACTCTCCTTTCCAAACAGGCCAAGATGAGGCAGGAGGAGGAAAAGGCGACTCCGGAGCCAGGGGTTTCGTTCCTGCACATCTCTTGCCTGCATGCCAGATGGGCAGAAGGGAATGATCCATAATTCTTCATCTGGAAGTGCTACAGCGGGGCAGAGTCACCTTCTCCCGGTGATCCCAGCTCCAGGCTGGGGGGCTGGGGAAGGGGGGGGTACCCCCACTCCCAGGCCCCCCATGTCCAGGTCTCTGCCTCAGAAATGGGGTGACAACCAGGGACCCTCCTCCACCCCCTCTCTACCTCCCCGAGCCCGCCAAATGATTTACAGGGAGATGATGTACGACTTGCTTGCTCATCTAAGTTTTCCTTTAAATGAGGTTTTTTCTTGGAGCAGCCTCACAAATCGATCCCCTGTCACCCATCCTCTGCTCCTGCCGTGGCTAGCGGCAGGGAAATGGATCCCTGGCTCCCTGGGAGGAGCGGGGGCTCTTCCATGCGTGTGTCCGGAGCCTCCCCCTGCACGTGTGCCGGGGCTTGTGGCACACGTGGCTGCACATCAGGATTTCAGAGTGTGCACCCCGGCTCGGGCTGTAGATCTGGGTGTGCAGAGCTTTATGACAACTGAAATGGAAAAGACAATTGGATGTCAAAACCTATCCCAGGAACCCATTTATACCCACTGACTTTTATGGGATTCCCACTGATTGATTCGAGCGCCGTAAAACTTCCCACAGCAGCTGCCAGCCCCGGTTCTGGAGGGGTGGGATGGGCTCCTCTGCCTGCACCCTGCATTCCTGGGGGTGCAGCTTCTTCCCAGCTCCTCGGGGGAGAAATTCCAGCTCAGGGATGCAGCCACCTTGCCATCCATCCCCCATGGCTGAATCCTGCACGTTTTCCTTGGGATAACCCCTCCTAAGCCTCGGTTTTCCACTCCCAATGGCTTGTTCTCCTCGCAGAGGTGAACTTCACACTCTGCTGACGGTCTCCAAGTGACAGCCCTCAGTGCCACCAAGGCAGGAGCTGGGATGCTGCACACTGTCCCCAGTGTGACATTCCATCACCCTGCGCCGGTGCCACGTGTGCCGTGGGCAGTTGGTGGCTCCAGGATGCCAAAATTCCACGTGTGGACACAATTCACCACCCCCAAAGCCCAGCGAGGCTCTGGAATCCTCCAGAGAATGGGGCAGGGGGCTCTGCTCACCCAAATCCTAATCAGAATCTCCCAACCTCCCATTTTTTCCCCTTTATTCCCCCGAACCCTAAGCAGACTGCAGAAATGGAGCACTTCTGGACGGAAAGGAATGGAATATTTCCAGTTGGAAGGGATCTCCATGGATCACCTCCCCACAGTCCCCCAAACTGGCCTAAGCAGAGGATGTCCAGGGAACCTGCGCCAAGCAAGGCCTTCCCTGAGCTCCCAAAAATAAAATGTTTCCACGTCAGAAAGCTTTAAAAAAAAGGAAACGGGAACCACAATGGAAAAAGTGAGGAATAAGGAGAAGAAATTGGAATGTTAAACAGAGGAAAAGCAGTGAAAGGAAGGCTCTGGCGGGGGAAGGAGGGGGAGATGTCCCCAGGGAGGGCACGCAGGGGGCTGGAGCAGGTCACCAGTGTCACCGGCTGCCCTCGGTGTGCGCAGAGCTCGGCGGGGCTCCCGGAGGAAGGTGACGGGGAGCCCTTGGCCAGCACCCCCGCAGCCCCCGGCCCGGGCGGGAGCGGCTCAGCCGCCCTGCAGCGCTCTCCTTCCTTCCCACGGCTGAGCGCGCTGACCTTTCCCGGCGCTTCCCGGCGCTCCTGCCAGCTGCTGGGGGCGCTGGGGGCCGGGGGGAGGCGGCAGCCCCGGCCCCTTCCCCCAGCCCCCTGCCCAGCCCCCTCCTCGCACGGAGAGCTCGGACACAATCAGGACACAGGAATTCCAGCGCGGGGACAGGCAGTGGGCGGCTGGCAGTGTCCCCAAGTGCGCCTGTGACAGCACGGAGTGATGGTGGCAGCTGAGGGTGGCAGGCAGAGCCTGCTCCTCCCAGGCCCCGGAGGGGACGTGGGCACGGCCAGCACCCCCAGGGTTTGGGCCGGGAAGGGTCGGGGCAGGATCCTGCCGCCATTCCGGGGAGGCTGAGGCGGAGCTCGGGGTGGGGACAGCTCTTGGACTGCCGTGGTGACACTGCCCTGGTGACACTGCTGCGTTTTGTGTCACCGTTGCACCGCCATTGTGTCACCACTGTGTCACCACTGCAGTCCCATTGTGTCACCGCTGCACCGCCATTGTGTCACCACTGTGTCACCACTGCAGTCCCATTGTGTCACCGCTGCACCGCCATTTTGTCACCCTTGCACTGCTGGGTTGCCATTGTCATGTCACCATTGTGTCACCGCTGCAGTCCCATTTTGTCACCCTTGCACTGCTGGGTTGCCATTGTCGTGTCACCGTTGTGTCATTGTTGCATTGTCATTGTGTCACCACGGCATTACCCCGACCTTGTTGTGTCACCACTGCACTGCCATTTTGTCACCGTTGCGTTGCCATGACATTGTGGTTGTGTCACCATTTCATTGCCAATTGTGTCACCGTTGTGTCACCATTGTGTCACCACTGCACTGCCATTCTGTCACCATTGTGTCACCACTGCCTGGCCATTGCATCAGCATTGCAGTCCTATTTTGTCACCGTTGCACTGCTGGAGTGCCATTGTCGTGTCACTGTTGTGTCACTGTTGTATTGTCATCGTGTCACCACAGTGTTACCCTGACCTTGTCGTTGTGTCACCACTGCCTGGCCATTGTGTCACTGTTGTGTCACCACTGCAGTCCCATTTTGTCACCGTTGCACTGCCATTGTTGTGTCACCGTTGCGTTACCATGACATTTTGGTTGTGTCACCATTTCACTGCCATTGTGTCTCCATTGTGTCACCACAGCAGTGCCATTGTGTCACCATTTTGTCACTGTTGCATTTCCATGACATTGTGGTTGTGTCACCATTTCATTGCCATTGTGTCATCATTGTGTCACCACAGCGCTGCCATTCTGTCACCATTTTGTCACTGTTGCATTTCCATGACATTGTGGTTGTGTCACCATTTCATTGCCATTGTGTCACTGTTGTGTTACCACTGCNTGTTGTGTCACCACTGCAGTCCCATTTTGTCACCGTTGCACTGCCATTGTTGTGTCACCGTTGCGTTACCATGACATTTTGGTTGTGTCACCATTTCATTGCCATTGTGTCACCACTGCCTGGCCATTGTGTCACTGTTGTGTCACTGTTATGTCCCCGTTGTGTCACCACTGCCTGGCCATTGTGTCACCGTTGTGTTGCCATGACATTGTGGCTGTGTCACCATTTCATGGCTATTGTGTCACCACTGCACTGCTGCACCATCCCTGGAGCACCATCACCACACGCCTCCCTCTCCCACCTCTCTCCCATCCCTGTCTCACCCCTCTCACCCCTCTCTTGTCCCTTTCCCACCCCTCTCCCGCCACCCTTCCCCTGTCCCGCCCTGCCCAGAGCGCCCTGCTTTGTCCCAGTGTCCCACCCGAGGTCACCTCCTGCTGGCTTTTCCCTGCCTCCCGCTCCCCGCGGGGCTGCTCCACCCCGATCCCGAGCTCGGGCAGCCGAGGGCAGCCCGGAGCAGGGCTGAGCCGCTGGAACACCGTGTCCCGGTGTCCCGGTGTCCCGGGAAGGGCAGGCACGCACCGCCCCGCGCTCCCGCCCCTTCCCACCCCCCGGATAAAAGCGCTGCTCCTGGAATAAAGGATTTGGGAACCCGCTGTGCCTGTGTGCACAGAAACTCATTTGTTTAATAGGCAGCAGTTTGGCTTTGTCATGTTCATTTAGTTTTTAATGACGCACAGTTGCGCCAATATTGATTTTAGCTTATAGGGACTCAAAAAATTTACTATCTGGAATGATCTGAAATGTAGCTGTTTCCTCCAGTGGGCAGCAGGACGGATCTTCCCCAGCCTCGCTCCCAGCAAGGTGGTGGCACCAACCACCCGGGAAGGGCTCTGTGTCATCCCTGTCCCCATGGAATAACCGGGCTGGACCTCATCCAGGGAAACTGAGGCACCAGTGTGGCCCCCCCAAGCCTTTCCTGCGAGGTTGTGCTGGGGATTTGCTCCAGCTGTCAGGTCTTTGCCCCTGTGTCCCACAGGGATGTTTGCTGTGGGAAGGGATGTGCTGGGAGAGCCGTGCCAGGGCTCAGAGCTGCCCTCACCCCCCACCCAAACCTCGTCCTTCGCCAGTGCTTGATGAGCCAACAGCTCTCAGGTGCGACAAGAGACAGCAAATCCCACCCGCGGCCCCTCGGAAGCAGAATTCCTCGGTCAGAATCCAATTCCTGAGGGTCTCTGCGCTCCCTGGGGTGACACAGGGCGAGGTTCGGGGTGTGGGGACCCCGGGGGGAGCAGAGCCGAGCAAATCCAGCAGGATGGGTGGGCTCGGCCCGGGGAGGGGGCTGGGCAGGGCAGGGACCCTCCCCTCCCACCTGGGTGCCCCCACAGCCCCATCCCGACCCAATTATGGGGTAATTCACCTCGAGGTTTGGCTGCTGCTGCTGACGGGATTGATTGGGGAGCTGGTAATTACCTCTCCCTGAAAGGCCCCTGGGGCTTTGTGGGAGCACAGGTGGGGAAGGGAAAAGCTGATTTTTATGGGGGAACAGGCCTGGGGAGCCTGCCAGAGCCACGTGTGCCCCTCACCGTGTCCTCGTTGTGCCCGCTCCCCTGCCAGGCAGGGATCTGTCGCCGCAGCCTGAGCTTGGTGTCATCCATTATGCAGGTCTGTAAATATATTATTTACTATTTCCCCGATTTTCACTCATTATTTATCACCTGCAGGCAGGGCTGCAGCCCCCAGCCGGGATCCTGTCCCAGGAGCTGTCAGGGACAGGGCTCCCCCTTCCCTTGGCACCAGAGGAGGGAGTTGGGGGGTTGGGGGCCTCAGGTACCCCCTGAGCACACCTGGAGGAGTTTCAGCTGCAGGTGGTTCAATCTCCTGCCTCAGTGCAGAGCAGAGTTGGGATGTGGGCTCTGTGCAGCTGCTCTGGGGTGCCCACCTTGTGCCAGGCAAGGAAATTCTGGAGCTGCCCCTTTCCAGGAGGGATGAGCCACGAGCGGTGCCCACTGGGGTCTGGTAAGGTGGGTTTTGGGCTCTGGTGCTTTTGTAGGGTTCTGCTGGCAGGAACCCCAAATTATGGGATGTGAAAAGCGCCCGGGGCTGCTGTGGGCACCCACAGGTGGTGATGGCAAGGTCAGGGTGCTAAGAGAGCGAGAGCACACGTGACATCTCCTAAAAACTGCTCTGGTGTCCCCCCCAAGTGTTTTGGGTCTGGATTGCTCAACACAAACCCCACTCCTCATTGCTCTGGATGTGGGGATCAGGGATGGGGTTACCACAGACGCTCTGGCTGAGGGGAGCAGGTTTTGGGGAGGCTCTGGCACCCCCAGCCTGGCCCTGGCTGCTGTGGGGGGGCTCAGCAGTGAGAGCCTCAGCTTCTGGAAGCGTGTGATGAAGTGAGAGCCTTGGACGCAGCCCCCAGCAAACCTGGCTGCTCCCCAGCTGCTGCTCCCGAGGAACGCTCCGGAGGTGGCCTTTAAATGTTAAGAAATCACGTTAGAATGAGCCAGAGCCTCGGTTTAAATTTTTAATCTCTTGATTTAAAAACTTAGCCCCGAGCTCTGGGCTGTCGGTGGGGGCTGGTGCTGCTGAGTGGGTGGTCCTGGGGTGTGGGGTCAGCTCTGGAACTTGGGGTTGCACCTTCACCCTCCTCCTGCTGCTGAGCGGACCCAGCTTTTCCCCTGGCTCATCCTGGGGCTTCTCTCGACCCTTTCCAGCCTGTAGGAAAAGGAAAACTCAGCTTTGCAGGGCAGTGGGGCGGCAGTCTGTGTGTCCCAGTGAGGGGCTGGCCCGGGGTGCTCAGTTAGGGGGGTTCAGGGCAGGAGAAAGAACCTTAATGCCAGCGCCGGGGTGGGTTTTGGGGTCCGTGGTGGGTTTGGGGGCCCCTGGGGGCGTTGCGTGTGCCAGACCCTCCTGTTTGAAGGGGAACCAGCGGTGGCTTGGCTCGGTGGGCGTTCCACAGTCCCCACACCCACCCTGGAGGGCTGGGACCCTTAACCCCCCGTGTGCCGGTGGTTTGTGGGTGACTTGAGCCCAGCTGACGGGAGCAGAGGGGTGGCAGCCACGGGCAGGTCTCTCTGAAAAATCTCTGCTCCCTTCGTGGATTGTTCCCAAAGCTCTCCAAGGAGAGAGGCAGCCTCTGCTCGGGCCAGACCCTGCCCAGCCAGACCCAGCCCAGCCAGGCCCTGCCCCCAGTGCTGGCGATGCTCTCCGCCAGCTCAGAGCCCCCTCAGCGCTGAGCAGGGCCTTGAAGGCAGATCTTAATTGGGCTGAGATGCCCCAAAAGCTGATGCTGAGAGACAGCCCCGGGGCTGGGAAGAGGAGCAGCCCTGGCAGGGAGGAGAGGGCGCGCTCCCGGTGCTGCTCCTATCCTCGGTGTTTTTTTAACTCGTTAAAAATTTAAGATGTTTCTGTTCCGAGCCTCCTTGCACAGCACCCCAGGGCAGCGTGGAGCCCCCTTTGATGCCCTTCAAGGAGAGGAAAACGCCCCAAAAATGGGGTGTTTTTCTTCTGTGTGGCCTTCCAGGGCCGGGCAGGGCCCTCGGGGCCCGGGGAATGAGGTGGCTGTGACTCATCCCAGGCTGCAGCTCCGGGAGAAGGGACTAAGCCCTGTCCTAAGCCCAGGTTTGAAGAGAGCAGTTAAATGATTGCAGAGGCTGCTCTGGCCTGCAGCGCTTCCCTGGATTGACTCTTCCAGCAGAGCTGATGTTTCTGGAGGAAAAAAGCCTCTTTCAATCTTAATTACAAAAAGAATAAAAGGTGTTAGGGAGCCTTGCTGCAGCCGGAGCTGTCCTCCCAGTTAGAAACGTGCAGGTTATTGCTGCTCTGGATCGTTCTGGCTGCTCCTCCTGCCTGTGGGAGCTTGTTACCCTGCTGCCCGCGAGGCTGCCGAGCCTCCCGGATCCAATTTCTCTTCGCTGCGCCGGTGCTGACAGCCTGTGGTTACATCCATCTCCTCTCCCCTTTGATAGCAGAGAAGGACTGAGCTCCCGGAGCCTCTCGCTCACAGGCAGCGCTCCCGACCTCTCCTTGCACCTCCCAGCCCTTCCCCAGAGCGGGGGGCGTGGATGCTGCTCTCCTGCTCCGGGAACAGGGATGCTGCTGCTCCTCTGAGGAAGACGAGGCATGCTGAGGACAGCTGAAGCTCTTGGCTGTTGTCCTGCAGCCTCTGGATTGTGCTGATGGTCCCCAAAGCTCCTGCGAGCCCAGCAGAGACTTTTACATCTCAAACAAAGCCTTGATCTTTTTTTGGAGCTCGCCTTGGTTTCAGACGAGAGTTTTTAATTCAAGCCCAGCGCCGTATTTTGGGTTTGACTTTGATGCGCCCTCTTCAAGCAGGAGGCAAAATAACAGCGTTCACATCCGCAAATAGCCCCGGGCCGGGCTCCTGCTGCCCGCGGCTCCGCGGGGCCGGCCCCTCCTTGGCCGGGGCTCGGGGCTGCGCAGCGGCCGGCGCGGGCTGGAGACCCCCGTGCAGGGGTCAGCGATGGCCAGAGGAGCTCAAAACCCCCTTTTTAGAGAAGTCTTGGAGAGGCGGGAGCGGTGTGCTGCGGCTCACGGTGGTCTGCAGGGATGGGCTGTCACGGTTCCTGGTGTAATTACGAGCGGTGCTGCCCCAAATTGTAGGCTGAGTTGGGATTCTCGGTAGTGTCGCTGGAGGAGGGGCCCCAAAACTCGTGGGAGATGGAGAAATGCCCCGTGTGGGGCAGGGGTGGCCCGGCAGCGCGGGGAGGACACCCGGCCATCCCCTGGGGTGAGTGGCAGTGTGGGGCCAGCGCTGCTCTCTGTGATCCCTGGGGATGTGCCAGCAGCTCCCGGCTCTTCCACACGCTCCCGGAGACAGGTGTGGTGTTACCTGCTGGAGCTTGCTCCTGCTGCAGGGATTTGGGCAGAGGAGAGCTGGCACAGAGCAGCGGGACCGGGAGGGGGATGTGCTCAGGTGGGAGCGCTGATGTGACATCCAGACTCAATCAGTCTGGGTGACCGTGGGGAACCAGGTACCTGTGCAAGTGGGTAATAAACTACTCACAGCTCAGCGAGATTAATGGTAATAACCATAAATCAGTGCCGGCACCAGGGTCAGACCCGGATTTATGGCCCTGGAGACAGGAATTCCTGTTCTTCATGGAACAAAGGCCTGAGCCTGCAGGGGCCTGGGAGCGTGCTGGGTGTTATTGTGGCTGCAGCGTGCGTGTAGGTGCCTGGGGAACGGGGCTGAACCCCCGACGGGGGCTGAGCTCACCCCTGGCAGGGCAGCCTCTCCCTGTGCTCATTCCAGCCGGCAGCGGGAAACACCTCCCTGAGGGGTGAGCCAGGATCGCTGCCTCCCACAGCACATTGATCCCTTCATCTCGGCTGAGCATGCCAGCCACGGAGCTGATTAATGCCGGGGTGGGCAAGAGCTGGGTTATTGTTCAGTCTCTCTTCGAGAGGTCGATGGGAAATTTGGCAGTAGCTCTCCAAATGTGCAACGTGCACACACACACACAGGCGCTGTGCCCCCGAGGGCTGTGCAAGGATTTACACGTGAGTGTAACGTTGCAGTGGAAACGCACACCGGGGCCCGGGCGTTGTCACCCGCGGTTGTGTCAATGCCTGCGGGAGAGCGTTCCCTCCGTCCCTGCCCTGGTGTGACCCGCCGGGGCCGGGGCTGGCTCCGGGCTAATCTGCTCATGCTTTCATTTCACCCTGATCCCTGCAGGTCCCTTGGCTCAGAGGTGCCGCGTGTGCTCAGGAGGCTGATCCAGAATTCCGGATGGGTATTTCCTCCTGTGCAGATGGTGCGGGTCCTTGGGTGTTAATGCTCGGTAGCAGCCGTGACTG
>WEZZ01007438.1:85481-99071 GCA_013400585.1 Chloropsis cyanopogon | reverse complement strand
GGTGTCCCGGGGCCGGAGGCAGGCGCGGCCGCAGCTGCGGCGCTGCCGTGCTCGGCGGAGTGAGCTGATGTTTATTCTGATAATGAGTTCTCGGTGCATTCGCAAACTAATAAAATCAACTCATTAGGGTGGGATGCTGCTTCATTCCGAGCTCTGCCGCCCTCGGGAGAGCCCTCCCCGCCGGCTGAGCACCTGGGAGCGCTCAACACCCGGCCCCGGCGGGGAGGGAGTGGATGGGCGCCTTCATCGCCTCCTCGTCTCCGTCCTCCTGGCTGCCAGGGCGGGCAGAGGGGCTGTGCGGGGCGGGGGAAGCAGGGCAGGGAGCTGTCGGAGCCCTTCCCCGGGGGCGCCGGGGGAGTCTCGCTCGCTTGGCTTCTCCCCATAAGCTTCACGTCAGGCTGGAATCGCTGGCGCGGCGCTGGCTGGAAAAGCCCCTCTGGCTGGGAGAGCCACAAGTGTGTGAATAAATGCGATGGCCAGAGTTTGCTGAGCTGCTCTGGAAATCCAGGGCTGTCCGGGGGAGGGGGGGAATGCCGGGCTGCCTGTGCTTCCCCCACCCCCGAACGGGGCTGTCTGGGATGGAAAAGCTTTGGAGGAAAAAAAAAAAAGCATTTCCAAGGAAAACTCATGCTCGCTGTCATGCCACAGCTATTTCTGTTTCAAGTGAGCAATGCGAGGACTAATTAATACTTAGGAGAAAGGATGGCTGGGCAACACCCCAGGAAATGGGCGAGCGCCCGGGGCTGCTGGCTCGGGGCCGTGCCGCGGGGAGGGACTGGTGCCACCAGCGCCTCCACCCCGGCTGGCACGGGCAGGGTGGAGCTGGCAGAGCCTTCTCCATCCCGCGGGGCTGGCGACTCGGTTGCGTCAGTGCCCTGGGAAGGGCTGAGTGGGGTTTTTCTTGTGGTTTCTCTCTTCTGTTTTGCTTCCCCCGCCGTTTTTTTTTTTTTTCGGTTGGGAAACGCCGCCTCGCTGGGATTCTCGGGGCTGTGTGTCTGTCTGTCCGTCTGCCGAGCATCCTGCGGGGCCGGGGGAGATGGCACACGGGTGTGCCCTGGTGGGAGGGACATCTCAGGTGCTGCCGTGGCTCCCGCAGGACAGGCCTGGGGTGGCTTTGCTTTCCCTTCCCAGCCCTTTACGGCCCCGGCAGTTTGCGGCGCAGGGCCGTGGTGTCCTTCCAGGAATTCCTCGAGGATGCACTCGGCGTGTTCCACGGGGCTTGTGGTCACTCGGCGGGGAGGGTGACAGGGGACATCACCCTGGGGACACAGTCCGGGCTCTTGGGACCTCCACCTCTCCTGGCAGCTGGGTGTGGAGCCCGTTCCTGCCAAATCCGTGTGGGGAAACTCCGGAATGGCTGAAGGGCAGGGTGGGGGATGCACTTTGACCCCTCTCCTGGCCGGGGAGCGTCCAGCTGCTGGCTGGTGGGGGGGTCTGGAGGTGATGTCCGTCCATCCTTGCCTCCCTGAGTGTTTTGGAGCTTCTCCCGGGAAAATCAGCCCCAGGATCCGGCCTCTCTAATAGCGTTGAGTCACTCTCCGGCTGTCCGTGACTCACAGCAGTGACCCAGATACGGCGGAGCTGCGTAATCGCGGGCTTCGGAGGATTCCTGCCGTCGGAAGGGAAGGAGTTTGCTGGGGAAGGAGTTCGGTCCGGAGCCTGGAGCTCCTTAAACATCCCCAGCCGGGCCCGGGGCTGTGTCCTGCGCGGGGACAGGCTCAGCAGGACAATGTGCCACCAGCAGCAGGGCAGCCCTGGCAATGTCCCCTGGGCTGGGGGGGTGCTCCTGTCCCTTCCAGGTCCCTTCCAGCTCCTGGCAGCTCCCGTGCCCTGGGGCCGGGGTTGGGATCAGGCTCCGAGGGGGCTGCCCGGTGCCTCGGAGCACAAAGCTGCTCTTGTCGCCCCCCAGGCTCGGGGCTGGGCACGCACAAGGCGCCCGTGTGTGTGTGTGTGTGTGTGTGTGCGCCGGTTTGGGGGTTCCCGGCAGGGAAATGTTGGTTTTTCCAGCGGCAGGGATGGGCAGGCACACAGCCCGGCTCTGTTCCCAGCCGCGGCGCTCAATCAATCCCTGTTCCCCGGCCAGGGCTGCTGCCTGTCCGTTGGATCTGGGGGCGTTTCAAGCCTTACCTTGCCCACGTTGTCACCGGGGTGCACCTGGCTGTGTCCCCAGCGCCACAGGGATGGGGACTGAGGACTGGCCCGGGTTGTGCTCCACGGGAAGCCTGAGAGGATGATGCTGGCACGGCCCTGGCTCTGCTGCAGTGGGGTCTGTCACCAGATTTGGGACCTCTGATGGCCGGGGACAAGGGCTGGGAGCTTCTGGGGCTCTGGGGAAGGGATGGCCAGGATGGGACTGCAGGGGAAGGTGGCTTCATCTCCAGTCTGGCTGCTGGGAGAGGGAGATCCTGAGCCTTGTTCCAACCCCCTTGTCCTGGGGGAGCCGGGCTGCCCCCTCCCCACGCCCTCCATCCCTGGGGGGGCTCACCCGGGTGTGGTGAGGCTGCCCATGGCCCGCTGAGCCCGCCAAGAGCCCCGGCTGTGGAAGAGGAGCTTGTTATGGAGCCATCCTGCTTTTAATTAACAAATTAAAATCCTAGTTAACAATCCAGCCCCAGGGCTGTTGGAGGCTGGGAGAAGCTGGAGCGTTTGTTATGGAAACAGCAGTTAATTAACAAATAAATAAATAAGTGTGGGCCTGGAGACAGATGTGGGAGGAGGAAGGGGAGACGGCAGCGTGGTCGGGGTGTCCCACCGGCCTGGCCTGGTGGGATGCAGCGAGGGAGGAGGATGTCTGTCCGTCCATCCATCCATCCATCCATCCATCCATCCATCCATCCATCCAACCATCCGTGTGTCCTGGGGGCTGCCACGGTCCGGGTGGGCATTGCCAGCTCCATGCAGAGCCACTGAGGACAGGGTGCTCTTGCTGCCAGTGCCAGCACAGCTCTGGCCACGTCCCCCTTGCCAGGGGCCACCTTGGCTGGGCTTGGGGCTCCCAGTCCCTGCCTGAGCTTTTCCTGAGCACTGCCAGCTCCAGGAATCCCCTCCCTGCAGCCTCTCCTCCCACCCTGGGGCCAGGCAGTGCCAGGACAGATCTCCAGCAGAGATGGATGAGGTGTGACACCGGCACAGCTGCCGTGCGGCCCGCAGGTGCCACCAGTGCCACGCTGGGGACAGCGGGAGGAGGGGGCAACGCTCGGGGGGCAGCGCTGGGGGGCTGTGCACACCCCCGTGCCGTGGTGTCACCTGTCACTGGTGTCACCCCTGCCCCGGGACAGGGCTGTGTGGAGGAGCTGCTGGCAGGGAGGGGGGGCTGAGGCCGTGGCCTCCTGGCCGTGCCCTGCAGTGGTCAGCTCGGATTAGGCACAGGGATGTCACCGAGAGCCCCGGGCGGTGGCTGCTGCCAGCGGGGATTATCACCACGGGCGGCTGCTGGCGGCTCATGGGGCCCTGCGGGGTTTGGGGTCACTGTGCCGCTCCCCCAGGCGCTGCGGGGTCACCTGGAGGTCTCACTGCCAGTGCCACGGGCAGGGGTAGCAGTGGGGTGTGACCCAGTGCCATGGGCAGGGGTGGCAGTGGACGTGACCCAGTGCCACGGGCAGGGGTGGCAGTGGATGTGACCCAGTGCCACAGACAGGGGTGGCAGTGGATGTGACCCAGTGTCACAGGCAGGGGTGGCAGTGGATGTGACCCAGTGCCACAGACAGGGGTGGCAGTGGATGTGAACCAGTGCCACAGACAGGGGTGGCAGTGGGGTGTGACCCAGTGCCACGGGCAGGGGTGGCGGTGGGGTGTGCGGCAGTGTCACACACAGGGGTGGCAGTGGATGTGACCCAGTGCCACGGGCACAGTGCCTGTAGGATGTGACCCAGTGCCCGTGTGAGGACACGGGTGGCTGGGGGGGTCACCGTGGGGACACGACCCCTCTGCCAGCCCATCCCGGGGCCCTGCAGGGTTTCTGTGGGGTGAGGAGGGGACAGAGCCCGTTTCCCTGCTGCAGCTCCACCTTTCCAGAGGCTTAGGGAAGGAAATGAGTTTAAGCTGCAGCTCTGCAAATCCTGCGGTGTCACACGGGCGGGACGTGCTCGGCTGAGCGGCTCCTGCAGGTCTGCACCTCGCTCAGCCTCCCCCTTAATCCCGTTACCGCACCTCTGCAATCGGCTTAGGGTGTGGAGGGAACCCCAAATCCCCTCCGAGGGAGGCACAGGGAGCGGGCCAGCACTGCCAGAGCTCTGGGCTCAGCCCAGCTCCTCACTGGGCAATGCCAGCTCCAGCTGCCCTCCTTTGCCAGCCCGCCTGGGGTCACGGTCACACCCTTTATGGGAGGTGTCCCCCATCCCCAGAGCTACCCCTAACCCCAAACCCTTTTTCCCGTGTCAGGGAGGTGCTGAAGCAGCTGCAGGGCATTGGATGGAGATGAGCTGCCCGTCTCCAGCCGTGTCCCTCCTGGCTGGAGCTGTGAGCCGAGCCCAGGGCACGGCGTGCCCATGGCCAGCAGCCCCCTCGTGCCACCCGTGCCCCCTGCCCGGGGCAGAGCAGCGGCTCCCAGAGCCCGGCAGTGCAGGGAGGCATCGGAGCAGGGCCGGGTGTGTTCGGGCAGCGAGGTCACACGCTGGTGGCTGGTGGAGGGCACCGGGTGCCAGCCTCGGAGCCTCCCAGCTCTTCCCTCGCCACGGGCAGGACGGGCACAGCGCCTGGCACGGCTCCGGGCTCTGCTGCTGTGAGGTGCCGCTGCATCCCCGAGCGCCGGCGGCGCTTCCCTGCTCCACACGGGCGGATTCACCCCCCTGATCCCGGTGGGATTGGAGCTCGGGGAGAGCTCGGGGCTGTCCTGGCTGCTCTGCCTCGGCTGAAACGCCCTCAGCTCCTTTTGCTGGGGCTCCCTCCGCAGCCCCCGCTGTCCCCTGGGCCATGGGGCTGTGGCAGACCCCAGCCCGAGCCCCCCGTGCCCGTCTCAGCCCCCCGGGCGGGCAGAGCCGCCTCTGCCAAGAAGGAAAATCATGTCCAGCGCTGCTTTCTGCTCGGCACAGGAGAGCGCTGGAATCAGAAGCTGCGGGGCACCACGGCCAGGCCCCCTCTGTCCCTGCTGGCCGGGAATTCTGCGGGGTTGGGGAACTGGCAGCTCAGAGGAAGGGCTGGGGAGAAGGAGAACCTGGTGGGACAGGGATGGGCCCCGGGCTGGGGGACTGCAGGGATGGTGTCCTGTGTGGAAACTGGAGCACCGTGAGCTCACTGTTGCGTGAATTGACCCCCCAAAACCTGCACCGCGGCCCCGCTGCCTTCCCACACCCCCAGCTCCGGCAGCAGAGCTTCCCAGCACGGCTCTCCCTCCTCCTCGGAGCAGCGAACCCCTCCTCAATAATTCAGGAAGGCGAGTGCCGTCCGCAGGGGCTGCGGATAAACGCGCTAAATGGCTGAGAAATGGAGCGTGTCCTCCGGGAGCCACCTCCGCGCCGGGTGGCCGGGCCCCTCTCCTCCCTCCCGGCCCGGGCCGTGACTCCGGGCCCGCACAGGTGAGGGAGCCGGGCAGGAGGGGGTGGAGCAGAGCTGCCAAGGCCGCTGGAGCATCGGGAATTGCATTTCATGGCTGGGCAGGCTGGGATACCGGCCCGGCCCCGCGCGCCGGGCGCTGGAGAGGAGATAAGATTTGATTAAGAAGGCTGCTATTAATTTATGGCGAGTACACTCACGGCGGTGGAGAGGTTGCTTTTAATTAATAGCCAGAAGGAGAGTTTGAAAGCTCTTGGTCTCAGTGGGGGGGAGAAGGGAGGGAGGGAGGGGAGAGCGGGGAAGGAAGGGAACAAAGTAAGTTGGGAGGATTAATGGTCACATCTGCAATTGTAAGTCTTTTTCTTGGTAAAAAGGGTAAAAAAAAAACCATCAAAAGACACGCCGTGGGTGGGGGTGTGTGGGGCAGCCGGGCTGATCCTGGGGATGGGATGAGTGGCACAGTGCTGATCCCTGGGGGTGACATGGGTGGCTCTGGGCTGATCCTGGGGATGGGATGAGTGGCACAGTGCTGATCCCTGGGGGTGACATGGGTGCCACTGTGCCCTGTGCCTCTGGCACTGCTCCATCCCAGCCTTGGGGACACCAGGGGACAGCTGGGTGTCCCTTGGCTGCTCCAGGGCCAGCTCTGCTGAGGTCAGCCCCGAGGGCCGATGCTGGGAGGGATCTCTTGGACAGAATTATTTATTGTGAGGGTGGCGGGATGCTGGCAGAGGTGCCCAGAGGAGCTGGGGCTGCTCCATCCCTGGCAGTGTCCCAGGCCAGGCTGGACAGGGCTTGGAGCATCCTGGGACAGTGGGAGGTGTCCGTGCCCATGGCTGGGGTGGATTCTGAGGATTTCCCCAGCCCAAACCACCCTGGCATCGGGTGACTCTGTGATTTTGGCAGGGTGGTGATGGCAGGAGGAGGATGGAGCCCTCCTGCCCCGTGGGATCCCCCCGGTGGCTGCAGGGTGTGCCTCAGGGTGCTCTGCACCTGCCCAGGTGTTGGGAGGAGGGCGAGCAGGGCTCAGCCAAGGTTCCCAAACCACACCGACTCATTCTTGGCTCCATCCTTGGCACCCCCAGCCGCAGCCTTGTCCCCTCGGTCCCCTCCTGGCAGCACCGTCGCGCTCCGCGGCTCCCCAGGTGCCGGCAGCGCTCGGCATTTCAATTCCGTGTTTGCTTTTTATTAAGGGGATGGAGCCGTGTCTCAGGAATACTAATGGCTCTGGCAGCGGCGCAGAGAGCCTCTAATCCCCCTGCACCTGCCCCCCGCCCCCGGGGACCCGGGGAGGGCCACACCGGGAGCACCGGGGGCTGCGCCCGGGCGTGGCGGTGGCACTGTGCCCTTGGGGACACGTGGGCCATCGAATCCACCCGGTGGCTTTGCCAGCACTGAAAATCTGAGGCTTACCCACCTCACCTGGCACCTGACGAGCTGGGAATGGGGCTTAGCCAAGGGCTGGCTGCGTGGGCAGGGATTCACTGTCCCCTGGGCCACCGTGTCCCCAGGGCCACCATGTCCCCCCCACCCCTTGCGTGGCCAGGATGGATCCCCTGGGGCCACCTCTCCTGAGGCTGTGACCCCAGCAGGGTGCTCGGGGACATTCTGGTCCCCCATGGGTGCTGTTTTGGGGGCCGTGGGTGTCGTTCCCCCCCATCCCCAGCCCCCCCCCAGCTGCGGCGGCGCCGGGGAAGCGCGCGGCGAATATGTTCCACAAATGAATAATAAAAACAAAGGAAAATTACCCTCTTATTGAAACTCGTTTTATGAATAAAACAATTATTCTGGTAATTGAAAAAATGTGTCGTTAAATTAAATGCAGTGGTTCCTATTAAAATTTTAGTGGATTTCTTCTTCTCCTCTGTTTCTTTTTCCCCCCTTTTTTCCTTGCCTCCCTCCCTCCTGCCTCCGCTGGCGGCTAAAGGCTGGTAATTATAGCGGAGGGTTTCGCTTTCTCTTTATTGTTTTTTAATCTCTTCGTGCTGCGGAGCCAGCGAGAGTCTGATGCCGAAGAGATTTAGCTCCGTCTCCCCGTGCTGGGGGGGCCGCGGTGGGAGCTGCTCGCTGGCACTGCCAGGTGGCCGTGCCACCGCTCCTGGAGGGCTGGCACCGTCTTTACTGGGCTGCCATCCTCCTCTCCGGGCTGCCATCCTCCTCCTTTTTGGGTGGTGATGCCCCGGGAAGGATGGGGGAGCCCTGGGACGTGGCTCTGTCCCCTCTCTGTGGCCCAGGTGGGGCGTGGGCAGTGCCGTGGGCACTTCCCAGGCCAAAGAAGGGTTGTTGGGAAGGAGGAAGAGGATGGAGCTGTTTTCCCTGAGGCAGTGCCGGTCTCTGGTGTTGGCTGGGCTCTGTTGGGGACCTGCAGGTGAAGGTGGGCTGGGCTCAGGACATCCCGCGGGTCCTGGCGGGTTCCTGGTGCGTCCTCCTGATCGTGGTGAACCTCCCAGTCACCCTCCAGGGGGTGAGCCGGGCACGGGAGGGGCTGGATGTCACCCCTGTCCCCGAGGGGGACTGAGCACAAGCAGACACGGGGGCTGCGCTGTCCCCTGGATGGTGGCACCAGCCAGGAGGGGACCCGGCTGTCCCACACGCCGCTGGTGCCTCGGGGGTGGCCGGGGGGACCTGTGGGATCGGATCTGCTGCCCCCATCCCCATCTCGCCCCCGGGAGGGACGGCAGCAGGAGGGGGCTGCCCCCTCCGTCCCCACCGCCCCCCTGCCCGCAGCTGCCGGGCAGAGCCGTGCCCTCGGCAGCCGCTCCGCGATTCCTCCGGGCTTAAAACTGCCCGTCCCTCCCCATCGAGGGGGATTTGAGGCCGGAGAGAGGCGAGCTTAGTGCCCAGCTCCCCATTAGGGCCGGGAATTAGGATCCATTAGGGCTCCTGGGGGAGCCCTGCCCTAAATCCGGCTCTAATGCCCCGGTGTAACTAAAGCGCAGGGCCGGGATTGCGATCCCATCAGGCGGGATTAGTGCCGTGCCAGGGCCTGGCACTGGATTGTCACGGGCAGGGGGGGCAGAGGGCTGGCACTGTCCCTGTCACTGTCCCCCTTGGAATCCCATCCTCGGCCCAGCCCCGAGGGCAGGATGGGGACAGAGGGGTTTGGTGGCACCTCTCTCGGTGGAGGGGACGCTGCTGGGGTGGCAGGGGTGGCACAGGAGCCCCGCGGTGCCACCGGCAGATGTGCAGATGTTCCCGTGGACGCCCCTCGCTGCCGCCTGTGTTTGGAAAGTGATGAATTTCTGCACCAACTAATTAGGCTCTAATTAGCAAGCGGAGTGTAAACAGTCACAACAGATGGGGGAGAGGCGGGATGAGCGGTAATGACCCCTCGGCTGGGGGGACGGGGCTGGCATCCACCGGGAACGCTCCCGCTGGGCCGGGCCCGGGGGAACGGCAGCTCCCACCCGTGCCAGCTCTCGGTGAGATCTCCACCAACCCCGGTTTGGGGGTGCCAGGGCCTCTCAGGGACGGTGGGACAGCGCAGCTGTCCCCAGGGAGCAGAGCTGGTGCAGCCGGAGAGGGAAACTGAGGCTGGGGGGGTGCAGAAGGGCTGGTGATGACTGGGACAGCGCTGCTCAGCACTGGGGCTCTTCTCCCCTCCAAGAGCTGGGGTGGGCATCCCCTGGGAACCCCAGGAATACCTTGGTCTTGTCCCTGAGGCCTCTCTGGAGACCTGGAATTAACGAGCTACATTCCCCTCCCCGGATCCCTGCTCTCCTCCGGCCACCCCTGGCCCTGGGTTGGGCTCCTCGGAGGGGCACGGGGCTCCCAGGAGGAGGAGAAGGATGAGGAGGATTCCACTCCAGCTCGGTGCCACCGTCACCCTCACAGGGGACCCCCAGGACCCCCGTCCTCGCTGTCCCGTGCCCTGGCTGGGCTGGGTTTGCCCTTCTGGGGGCACGGGAGGCGCCGGGCCGGGGTGGCCGCCGTGACCTTCGCGGGCGGATCGCCACGGAACGATCCGAGTGGAATTAGGAGCCGCCTCTCCTCCTCCTCTGCGCCGTTTTTCACCCCTTAATGCAGAACAGATGGCTCGGGCGCTTCAAAGCGTGATGAGCCTTAGCTGCTTAAAATCAAATTAGGATGGATGCAAACGGCGGGCGGGCCCAGGGGAAGGTGTGCCAGCAGCACCCTGCTTCCCAAACGCTCCCAAAGCACTTCCCAAACACCTCCCAGGTGTCTCCAGGACACCTCCCAGGCTCTGGCTGCTGGCTGGGTGCAGGGGGTGCACCGGGCATGGCAGGCCTCAGTGCCACTGTGGCATCAGTCCTGGCAGCAGAGCCTGGTGGTCCTGAGGGATCAGCATTCCCTGGGCACCAGCATCCCCTGAGGGATCAGCGTTCCCTGGGCACCAGCGTTCCCTGGGGATCAGCATTCCCTGGGCACCAGCATCCCCTGAGGGATCAGCGTTCCCTGGGCACCAGCATTTCCTGAGGGATCAGCATTCCCTGGGCACCAACATCCCCTGAGGGATCAGCATTCCCTGGGCACCAGCCCGCTGTGCCGTGCTTGGATCCTCCCTGCAGCTGCGTCGTGCCCAGTGCACACCAGTCTGGTGCACGGCTCATTTGCTGGTCCCATGCAGGAGGAGTTTGGATCCAGAGCTGCCATCTGGCAGTGCCACGTCCCCATCTGGGCACTGCCCTAATCCCAACGTCTCCAGGGTGGCGTGGGCGAGGCCCTGGCCCTGCAGGTCAAGTGGGGACACCACCTGTGCCCAGGTGACACAGATCCTGCCCTGGGGTGTTCCTGGGAGCCCCGTGGCACAGGTGGCACCTCTGTCCCCGCTCCTGGGGCACCCTGAGCTCCCCAGGCCAGGGAGCAGCGTGGCCAGCGGGCTTGCAGCAGTGGTGCCAAACCCCACAGCCAGGGCACCGGCTGCCAGCGGGCACCATGCTGCCCCTGTGCCACCCAGGCATGCTGGGCTGCCGTGCCCTGGTGCCCCAGAGTCCGGATCCACCCCGGATCTGAGGCAGGGGCACCGGAATGAGTGAGGCTGCCCCTTCCAGCGGTGAAGGTCAGAGAGGAAAATTAAATTAACGAGCACAAGCTGCTCCTTCCCTTCCTAATGACTCCTGCCCTCCCCCTTGCCAGGCAGGGTGGTGTAAATCCACTGGGCATTTCCATGTGGGTGTGGAGGAGGCAGGGCCGAGGAGAGGGACCCCCCGGTGCACCTCTGAGCTCCCCCAAACTCTGTCACCCCCCCAGGGTGGTGGCACTGCCTCGGTGCGGGGATCCACGGCAGGAATTCAGCTGGAGCAGACAAGAAAGCGAAGCCTTACCCCAAAGAAAAAACCCAGAGCTGTGATTGAACGTGCACTTGAAAGCTGCTGGGGAATATGAATGTGCCTTTGAAGTAAAAGGGCTTCCATTTGTTAAGCAGAAAATGGAGCTGTGTGGTTCGATTTATAGTTTTACTTAGCAAATAAAACAGGAGAGGAGTAAGTGGTTCTGCCTCGCTCGGCTCGCGGCCCCTCCGCCCCTTCACCCCCCGAGTTAAAAGCTCGGAGATGCCACAAAGGGAGCCGGGAATGAAGCAGAGGAGCAGCTTAGATAAACCTGCAGCGGGCTGGGCCCTGCTGGATGGGCTGGGATGGCTCGGGGAGGGACAAGGGACAGGGCTGGTGGCCTGGCTGGGGCAGGGAGGTGGCTGCGGGGTGATGGTGGTGCCGACAGAATCGTGGAATGCTTTGGGCTGGAAAGGGCCTTCAAAACCATTCTGTTTTGAAAGGGAAGGGGCAGCAGTGCTGAGTGGCCCGTGGGGATGTGGAGCCCTGATCCCTCTCCCTGCTCTCTCCACAGACGATGTCTCCCCCTACTTCAAGACGGAGCCGGTGCGGAGCCAGGTGCACCTGGAGGGGAACCGGCTGGTGCTGACCTGCATGGCCGAGGGCAGCTGGCCCCTGGAGTTCAAGTGGCTGCACAACAGCCAGGAGCTCACCAAGTTCTCCCTGGAATACCGGTGAGTCTGGGAAGGGCTGTGAAACACCGGCAGGGGCTGCCCGGGGGGGTTTGGGGTGCCCATCCCTGGAGGTGCCCAAGGAAAACTGGAGGTGGCACACAGAGCTGGGATGTGATGACCTTGGAGGTCCTTCCCAGCCTCAGTGGCTCTGGATTCTGAGTCTTCCCGAGCATCCGTGGCCAATCCCGCCCGTCCTGCTGGTCCCTGGCAGGTGCCAGTGCCAGGGCTGCCATCCTGGGAGGCGGCACAGAGGCAGCGCTTGGCAGCCCGGAGCCGCAGGCTCTGTTTGCAGAGCAAACGGCGAGTTTGAGCGGGTCAACAGCGGGGAGGAGGTGTTTGCACAAGGAGATTAACACCTCAGCGCGGATCACAGCCCCCGGGCCTCCGGGGAGGGGGCGAGGCAGGCTGGCGAGGGGGAGTGCCCAGATCCAGCCCCGTGTGCCAGCTGATCCTGGCACGGAGCCACTCCGGCCCCTCGGAGACGGCCTTTAAATCAAGGCGGGCACCTCTCGCCGTCTCCTCTGAGCGTGTGTGTGTCATCCTCTCTGTTTTAATCAATAATTCAGGCTGAGACAAGCCGTTCCCCCTTTGCAGGCATCGAATCCGGAGGCTTCGTGTTGCTGTAGCAACGCGGGGCTGCTCCGGGATGCCGGGAACGCAGGGAGAGCGCCTGGGCGACGGCGGGCCGGGCTGGGATCCTGGAGCCAGGGCCCTCCTTGGGGACTGTCCCCTCCCAAGCCGCGGTGGCTGCAGCTCTGCCACGCCCCGAGTCCCTGTGGGACACCCTTGTCCCTCGTCACGGTGTGGAAGTTCAGGGGTGTGTTGAGCCCCACAATTCCCAACGCTCTCTCCCGTCAGGGATGCAGGAGAGAGGAGTCTGGACCTTGATCCCGGGCCTTGCTCTGCTCTTAGAGCAGGTTGGGGTCCCCGGGGGTCGCCTCCAAACCCAGAATGGGGATTCTGACTCCTTTTCCTGAGCTTCTCCTGGCTTTGATCCGTGCCTCAGTTGACTCTTCAGTAGGAAAGGGCTCAGCAGTGGTGTCGGTGCTCGGGGATGCCAGGCAGCTGCCCACCCCTGCACACTCCTGCCCACCCCTGCCCACCCCTGCATATCCCTGCACACCCCTGCATCCCTGCACATCCCTGCATCCCTGAACCCCTGCATCCCTGCACATCCCTGCACCCCTGCATTCCTGCATCCCTGCTCCAAGGTGACTCCCCTCCCCCGGAGCCCTCAGCCCCCAGCTCCAGCATCCAGGCAGAAAGGATTAGGGAAGGAAGCGAGGAACCAACCAAACAAACACGCGGGGAAAACCCAAACAGAGCCAGCGCGGCCGGCGGAGCAGAGAAGGCGCCGTGCAAATCCCTGCTGGGCTCCCCCAGCCCCTGCCAGCCTCCCTTGGCTCTGCCCGCGGCTCCGGCGGGATTTGGAGAGTGGAGATGAAGCTTTGGCTGTCTTGCCTGGCACTGGAGGCTGCTGGTGAGAAGGCGAAGGACCAAAATTAGTTATGATGGGCAGAAATTGAATTTTAATAGAGCTGTCGGTGGCGCCGAGCCAGCCCGCTCAGGCAGTGGGAAGGTTGTAATTAAAAGTTAACGAGTTTAGAAACAGAGTAATCCTTGGAGAGGGGAGGACTGGTGCTGATGGCCAGGGAGGCTCAGGGATGCTCTTGGCCACGTGGGGCCGGGGATGGCTCTGGGTGTGGGGGTGCTGTGGGTGAGGGGTTTGGGGTGCTCCCAGCTGGGTGCTGCCGTGTGTCCCCCACTGCAGGGACAGGAGGACATTCCCCAGAGCCTGGCTGTGCCCATCAGGGAGGCTCTGGAGAGGACATTTTGCTGTGAGGAGCTGTGCTCAGGGACTGGCTGGGCTTGGTGGCGTCACCTCATGGTTCCCAGCAAGGCTTGGTGGCATCAGCTCCCAGCTCCCAGCCAGCTTTGGTGGCTTCACCTGGTGCTTCCCAGCCAGGGCTGTTTATCCAAGCATCCCATCCTCCTCATCCTCGCCGCTGCTGCCCAGATCCTCTCCTGAGCAGCCCATCCCTCCCCCTGCGGCGGTGCTTGTGCCCTTCCCCGTGCTGGGGTGCTGCGGGCCGGGGCTCGCTGTCCCCGCGGCCCCCGGAGCCGCCCCGCTCGGT
>WEZZ01007438.1:66072-80707 GCA_013400585.1 Chloropsis cyanopogon | reverse complement strand
GGCTGGGATGGCAGCAGAGGGAATCTCCTTGCTGGGACCTTCGAGGGGCTCAGGAGCCGCGGTGGAGAGGACAGGGGACAGCCAGGGCAGGAGATGCCACCCGAGCTGGGGCTTAGCCACGCTAAGCCCTCCGGATGCCGCAGCGCTGATCGAGGCTCGCTCGGTCTCTGCTCCGCAGGAAGGAGGCTGATTAACACACGGGCATTAATTATTAAATGGCTCATTGTTCTGGCAGGGCCAATTGAGGCAGCGATTTACGGGGCTGCCAATTCCCACGGCCGAGGGGAAAACACTCCGGGCAGGAGGAGAGGCAGCGGCCACGTGGATCCGAGCAGAGCCCGCTGCAGTCGGGAGCTAATCGAGATCCAATAGCCCGGTTAAGCGGGGCTGATGGAGCTCCGGGGGTTGCTCGCAGCCTCATCGAGCGCTTGGCCCGGCGCAGGGGCCGGGACACGGCTCGGATGCTCCGAGTCGTTAAACCTCTGCTAAGTGTGTTTTAATGCTCACTTGACATTTCATTATCCCGCAGTAACCATTCAAACACACGTCCCCTCCAGAATTAATTAGTCGTTATACAGGATATTAATCAAAGGGGACTGTGCCAGTGCGCTTCCAGCCCAAACCCGATCCAGCTGTTGCTGTTACTGGGCGGCATCGGAGGAACCTCGCAGATCTCTGCGCTCTTCTGCCTTTCAATTTGATGGATCAAATCCTTTGGCTGCTGCTTTTCCCGGCCCTTCTCCACCCCCTCAATCTAAGAATAATTCGGCAGCGTCAGCCCCACGCTCCTCAGCAGCCCTACAGGAGCAGGGGCACGGCGGTGCCGGAGCCATGGGGACAATCCTGAGGGACACGGCGGTGCCGGAGCCGTGGGGACAATCCTGCGGGACACGGCGGTGCCGGAGCCGTGGGGACAGCCCTGCGGGACACTGCGGTGCCGTGCCAGGCTGGCACAGCGAGGAGCCGGGCGCGCTGCTGTGCCCTGTCCTGCTGACGGGAGCAGGGATGGCTGGACGGACGGACAGACGGACAGGTTGTCACTCCCGGCATGCAGCCATCCATCTGTCAGACTGATCCGCTGCCAAAGCTGCCGCTGCAAACCCTCCGGTCCCCCGGCACGGGGCAGCTGCCCGCGGAGCCCCCGCTGACCCCGGGACGGAGCCGCTTCCTGCCGGAGCGCTGGGGTCAGCGCTCGCTGTGGAAGGGCTTCTCCCCGCAGGACGATGCCCTGTCAAGCTCAGTCTTCACAGAGCAGCCAAACAAACCCCTGGAACAGCGGAGTCAGCAGCGAGGGCTGCGCCGGGAGCTGGTCCAGCTTCACCTCCGTCCCGGCTGGAGCGGGGGCGGGGGGACAAAGGCACCAGCCGGGGCACCGGGATCGCTCCCGGCTGGAGGAGCTGCTGCCTCGCATGGAACAATGGCCTGCGACTCCTGGCCGTGAAGCTGTGGCACAAACCGGGGCGGTGGGGTGGCATCCACCCCTCCCGCCTGCAGCACATCCCCCGTGAAGGGGTGACAGCAGGGTGACATTGGGGTGAAATTAATTCCCGTCCCCTTCTAGCCAGGCGTGGTGGGGGAGGGAAATGGAATCCGAGCGGTCTTGGAGAAAAGCCTCGGTGGAGGGCGAGCGGGAGAGAACAAAGTCTGCGCTGGTTTGGTTGATGACTGCGGGCTGGGCTGCGCCGGGAATTGATTTCCTTTCTCCGGGCTATTTTCAGCTGCTGAGGTGTGTGTGGAAGCGCTGCTGCTGCTTCAATAACTCCCCCAGCTCCCGTGGGTGGGCACCAGGCCCCCTTAACTGGAGCTGCTGGAGCGTCCTGGGCTGGGGGACAAGGCCCATGGGGGTGTCCTGCCCCTGGGGACACGCTGCTGCCGGGGCTCCGTGACCCGCTTGGGTCCCTCGGGCTGTGCCAGCGCTGGTGGCTTTGCTGTCCCCACTCTGGATTGAGGGTCTGGAGGTGACACGGCAGCGAGGACAGGGATCTGTCAGGGGACACGCGTGTCCCTCTGCTGCTGCCTGTCCGTCCATGGGCGTGCGTGTGTTCGGGAGCCGCGGTGTGATTTATTAACGAGGACACGGCAAGGAGAGCGGGCCCATTACTCCTGGCGTCTGCAGCCCTTCCTGACAGCTCCGTGGAATTGAAATATCTTATTTAAAGCCTCTGGGGAGCGTTTTTAAATATCAGCCCTGACACTCAAGGACTCGCTCCCCAAAGGGCACCCTCCCTCCTCCCGCGGGGACGGGTGACCCCGGCACGCCGCGTGGGTGGGCGGCTGCCCGGGTGTCACAGCGGCTTTGGTGGCATCCCCGCGGTGCCCTGTGTCCCCTGTCACCCTCTGCCGTGCGGGGAGGTGGGCGCGGGGCCCCGCTGCGCTCCCGGCGCGGGGAAAGCGCTCCTCAGGTCTTATGAAAGTTTAATTTACGCTCGGTTCTCAGAAGAACAAACAAAGCTCTGCCGAAAGAGCCCGCGGCGGGTTTTAACGCGAGATTAGATTTTGGGCAAGGAGGGCTGAGCTTGCTTTATTTATTCCCTCTCTGCTTTATCTCGCAGCGCTCCCCGTCGGGGACGGCTCCCCCGTCTGTTTGGAGCTCCAGGGGTGGGGACAGCCCGGGGAGGTCTGGTGGCACTGGGGACCGGTTTGGGGACCGCGGCGGTGCTCGGGGGGTGGCCGATGGAGATGTGGTGATTTCCTTTATCTCCTCACCGGCTGCGGGCGCTGGCGGCTGATAAGAGCAGGCGGGGGGTGATAAGGGGGTTCGGCCGGGATTCATCGGAGCGGCGCCGCGCTTGGCCGCTCTCGGGTCCAGGCTGAGTGACAGCAGCAGTGTCACCGCTGGGGCAGGGCTCAGCACAGCGGTCCCAGCTGGTGGCCAGGGGTCACATCCAGCCCCTGGACCGGGAGGGGGGCACTCACCGGCTTGTGCACAGTGGAAGCACCTCCGGTGTGGGTGACTGTGAGTCCCCGTGTGGCAGTGAGGGACACCGGGGTGTCCCCGCACCCTGCACGCACCTCTAGCAACCTCTAGCTCCTCGGGGAAAAGGTGCTCCTGGCACAGGGGCAGTAAATGGGGAGGCTGTGCAGGACCCGCAGCCTCTCCGGGGGCTGTGACAGTGACACGGGTGTCCCCTCACTGCTGGCTCCCCTCCCGCAGGTACATGATCACCTCGCTGGACCGCACCCACGCCGGCTTCTACCGCTGCATCGTCCGCAACCGCATGGGAGCCCTGCTGCAGCGCCAGACCGAGGTGCAGGTGGCCTGTAAGTGACTGTCCTGCTCCGTGGGGACCGCACGGGGACACCCAGCTCCCGGCGCTGTGGGACAGCTCTGGTGTTGGTGCCACTCATGGCCAGCATGTGGGAGCCCGCAGCGTCCCTGGGGTGACACTGGCAGGGACATTGGGGCGTCCCTGGGGTGACACTGGCAGGGACATCCAGAGTGTCCCTGGGGTGATGGTGGCAGGGACATTGGAGCATCCCGCGGGTGACGCTGGTGGGGACATTGGGGCATCCCTGATGTGACACTGGCAGGGACATCCAGAGTGTCCCTGGGATGACGCTGGCACGGACATTGGGGCATCCCTGAGGTGATGGTGGCAGGGACATTGGGGCGTCCCCGGGGTGATGGTGGCAGGGACATCCAGAGGGTCCCTGATGTGACAGTAGCAGGGACATCCAGAGTGTCCCTGGGGTGACACTGGTAGGGACATTNGGCAGGGACATTGGAGCATCCCTGACGTGATGGTGGCAGGGACATTGGGGCGTCCCTGGGGTGACACTGGCAGGGACATCCAGAGTGTCCCTGGGGTGACACTGGTAGGGACATTGGGGCATCCCTGAAGTGATTGTGGTAGGGACATCCAGAGCATCCCTGAGGTGATNGGCAGGGACATTGGAGCATCCCGCGGGTGACGCTGGTGGGGACATTGGGGCATCCCTGATGTGACACTGGCAGGGACATCCAGAGTGTCCCTGGGATGACGCTGGCACGGACATTGGGGCATCCCTGAGGTGATGGTGGCAGGGACATTGGGGCGTCCCCGGGGTGATGGTGGCAGGGACATCCAGAGGGGCCCTGGTGTGACAGGAGCAGGGACATCCAGAGGGTCNCGCAGCGTCCCTGGGGTGACACTGGCAGGGACATTGGGGCGTCCCTGGGGTGACACTGGCAGGGACATTGGAGCATCCCTGACGTGATGGTGGCAGGGACATTGGAGCATCCCTGGGGTGATGCTGGTGGGGACATTGGGGCATCCCTGAGGTGATGCTGGCAGGGACATCCAGAGTGTCCCTGGGGTGACACTGGTGAGATTTAAGGAGGACATGAGAGTGCTGAGGCCTGGGATGGTGGCTCTGTCCCCCGAAGGGACCTGCCCCTCTCTGTCACCCCTTGCTCCGGGACACCCCCAATCCCATCCCCTCAAACGCCTCCTGAGGAGCAGTGACAAATCAGGAGGATAATGAGAAATTAATAAGGCAGCTGTGCTAACAACTAATGATAATGGCAAAGTCGTTAAAAAAGGGATTCTTTACATGTTTTTAATTACAGCAATTAAGGAAGTCGATAAAAATCCCCTGTCCCACCCCCCTCCTCCATGCCCCCCGCTTCCCTCAGTCTCCCACAGCTGCTGCGTGTTCCAGCCTGGGATGGCAGGGTGGGATGGGGACAGCTGTGCCACGACTTGTCCCTGGAGTCAGGGTCGTGCTGGGATGCTCTGGGCACTGGGACACGGCGTGGGGACCGGAGAGAAGCTGGGGAGCCCCGGGACCGGGCCCTTCCTGCTGTGGCTGCAGTCTGTCTGGGGTGGGGACACTCGGACAGGGCTCCCTGACCCGGCACGGGGGTGATGGGGCTCCAGGCGTGGGAGGGATGGATCACCAGGAGCAGTTGGGGGGATCCAAGCCACCCCCACATCCCACACCGAGCCGAGGAGGGGACCAGGAGCAGCCCCTCTGCCTCACCCCCGGGGGAGCCCATCCCACAAACAAACCCCGTCCTGCTGCACCCCCGGGCGCACCCCCAGCCCCTGCCACGTTTCCCTGCCCTGTTCTGCAGACATGGGGAGCTTCGAGGACAGCGAGGAGCAGCAGAGCGTGTCCCACGGCGAGGCGGCCGTGATCCGCGCGCCCCGCATTGCCAGCTTCCCGCAGCCGCAGGTCACCTGGTTCCGCGAGGGACGGAAGATCTCCCCCAGCAGCCGCGTGTGAGCACCCCCAGGATCTCCCTGAAACCCCCCAGGATCCCCCTGGAACCCCCCAGGATCCCCCCGGAGCACCCCAGGAGCTGCATTTCCCGTTGTCCCCACACTAAGGATGTTTAACCAACATCCTGAGCTCACCGTGCTAAAACCCAGGGACGGGCTCGGTGACTAATGGCTCTGTTTGTCACCAGAGAAAGGGATTTCTTAACAAAAAATGAAAGCAAGAGGGAGGAGGGCGGGGGAGAGGGTGGGATAGAGCCAAGCGCGGCACACACACGTGTGCCAGGTGTCCCCACGGGGCTGTGGCAGATCCCGGTGCTGCCGGAGCCCTGGCAGCCACAGCCTGCAGGAATTGAATTTGTAACCCCCATTATGCAGGAATTGAACTGGGATCCTTTCGATTTGCAAAGCGGGATTGAGGAGATAAAACTCCTTTATCTCATATTTAATAGTAAAAAAAACATATTCCCCACAGCATTTTATGTTTCCAGCAGATTAGATTGTTCCAATAAGTAAAAAATGAAAAAAAAAAAGGAGAAATCCTCAGAACTGCACCGTCCCGTGGGCTCTGCTTGGACAGAGGGGTGCAGACCGTGGGGTTGGCACCTGGGGCAGGTGTGGGGGAGGCTGGGGGTCCCGTGTGGGTGCTGGGTGGTGAGGGAGGGTCCCAGCTGGCTGGGTTCACCCCCACCATGCTCTCGTCCCCAGGGCCATCACGCTGGAGAACACCCTGGTCATCCTGTCCACGGTGGCGCCGGACGCGGGGCGTTACTACGTGCAGGCGGTGAACGACAAGAATGGGGACAACAAGACGAGCCAGCCCATCACCCTGACCGTGGCCAGTGAGTGTGGGGGACACTGCCACCCCTCCCCACCAAGCCCTGCCTCGCCCCCAAATGTAATTTGCAGTAAATCTCTTCGGAGGCTCTGACTTGTGCTGACTTCGCAGTTTGCCTGCCTCAGGATTTATCCAGGCGCTCGTGGCTGTGCTGCAGGCGCTGCTGTGTCACGGGCAGAGCTCCTGCTCCAGCTGCGGGATGGGGGCTGCAGTGTCACCCCATGGACACCTCCCCACCCCTGTCCATGTCCCCCTGTCAGCTCCTGGCGCTCTGGGCCACACCCCTGTGGCTTTGTCCCTCCAGTTCCTTCGTGCCTTCCAGGACTTCCAAGGGTCCCCCAGCCCCCTTGGGTGGTGCCAGCCCATCCCATGGGACATGCCCTGAGGTGACATCAGTCCTGTCGCTCTGCCCCATCTCCCCCCGTGCTGCTCCTCAGGGTTAGGATAGGTTATCCCTGTCTGGGGCGGGCTCTGCCTGTCTCCCGTCCCCATGAATCTGTTTTCCCGTCCCTCGGCGTCCTGGAGCTCCATAAACATCCCGGGCCCTGTTTATGGATTCAGCTCTATCAGCAGATCGTGTTTTTACAGCGCCTACATGAGGGTTTTTTATGGCGGCCATCATTTTGCTTTATGGACTCCCTGCTCCCTCCTCCCTGCTGCCACCAGCCTGGTGGCCCTGCCCAGGCGTGCGGGGGCTCCCACGGGAGGACACAGCTTAGGGACACCTGGGAAGGCACCCCGATGCCACCGGGTCCCTGTCACTTTGTCTCCTCCAAGCCCAGCAGCCGGGGATTTGGGTGCCCTCTCTGGGGACACCCCAGGGTGGGCAGGGGGTGCTCATGGCTGTCCCTCTGGCCTCCTTCTCCCCAGACGTGGGTGGCCCGGCTGATCCCATCGCTCCCACCATCATTGTCCCACCCAAGAATACCAGCGTGGTGGCCGGGACCTCGGAGGTGACCATGGAGTGTGTGGCCAACGCCAGGTGAGCCGTGGGGTGGGGGTGAGGATGGGGAACCTCCCTGTTGGCATTGCCCACCCTCGGGGCTGGGTGCCCCTAAATCCATTCCCACCGTGCTCCTGGAACCTGTGGGAAGGAGGGAGGTCCCTTCCCACCTGATCCCTGCGGGATGGAGTGTGGTGGGATCCTCCAGGGAAGCTGGAGCTGCCTCCTGACACGCCCCTGTCCCCCCAGGCCGCTGATCAAGCTGCACATCATCTGGAAGAAGGACGGGGCGCCCGTGCTCAGCGGGATCAGCGACTACAGCCGCCGGCTGACCATCCTGCACCCCACTCTGAGCGACAGCGGCTTCTACGAGTGCGAGGCTGTGCTGCGCAGCAGCAGCGTCCCCGCCGTGTCTGCCGGCGCCTACCTGTCCGTGCTGGGTGAGCTCCTGTGGTCTGGGTGAGCTCCTGCCCGTGCTGGGTGAACTCCTGCCCGGTGCTGGTGAGCTCCTGCCTGTGGGCACCTCCCTGTGCCCGTGCTGGGTGAGCTCCTGTCCATGGGCAACTCCCTGTCCATTCTGGGTGAGCTCCTGCATGGTGCTGGGTGAGCTTCTGCCCGTGGTCACCTCTCTGCCCATGCTGGGTGAGCTCCTGCCCGTGCTGGGTGAGCTCCTGCCCCTGGGCACCTCCCTGTGCCTGTGCTGGGTGAGCTCCTGCCCGAGCTGGGTGAGCTTCTGCCCATGGTCACCTCTCTGCCCGTGCCGGGTGAGCTCCTGCCCACGAGCAGCCCAGACCACGTGTGCCACGAGCCAGGGCGGGCTCAGCCCCGGGGCTGGGATGGGAGGTGACACTGGAGGGGCACTGGTCACCCCAAGGACCATAGGGAGTGGCTCTGTGCCCGTTCCCATCTCCTGGTTCCCTTGGCAGAGCCCCCGCAGTTCGTCAGGGAGCCGGAGCGGCACATCACGGCCGAGATGGAGAAGGTGGTGGCCATCCCCTGCCAGGCCAAGGGTGAGCTGCTCCCCGGCACCCTCCGCGTGCCGCCGCGGCCCCGTGGCTGACGCGGCCGTGCCCGTGCAGGTGTCCCCCCTCCCGAGATGGCCTGGTACAAGGACGCTGCCCTCCTGCACCTGGAGAAGCTGTCGCGATTCCGGCTGCTGGAGGACGGCAGCCTGCAGATCAGCGGGCTGCTCCCCGACGACACCGGAATGTTCCAGTGCTTCGCCCGCAACGCGGCCGGCGAGGTGCAGACCACCACGTACCTGGCCGTGACCAGTAGGTGCCACCCCCCCTCTGCCCTGTGGGTGGTGGGTGGGATGTGCCCCTGGATGAGTCCCACGGGGGGCTTGGGGACTCTTCTGGGCCAGGTCCAGGCCGGGCACAGGGAGGGAATTCAGGGCTGTGCACCTCTGTGCCCCGCAGGCATCGCCCCCAACATCACGCGGGGTCCCCAGGACAGCGCAGTGATCGATGGCATGTCCGTCATCCTCAACTGCGAGACCTCGGGGGCGCCGCGCCCGGCCATCACCTGGCAGAAAGGTAAAGGGCTGGGGACAAGCCTGTCCTCTGTGCCCTCCCAGGGGCTCGGTGACCGCCACGGTGGCCGTGGCACTGACAGGGCCCCGCCGTGTCCCCAGGGGAGCGGGTCCTGGCCAGCGGCTCGGTGCAGCTGCCGCGCTTCACCCTGCTGGAGTCGGGCAGCCTCCTGCTGAGCCCCGCGCACCTGCCTGACGCCGGCACCTACACCTGCCTGGCCACCAACTCCCGCGGCGTGGACGAGGCCTCTGCAGACCTGGTGGTGTGGGGTAAGGGGCTCACGGTGGTCAGGGAAGGGAGGGACCCTGCCCGGCTCCGGGCTCAGCCCTGGGTGCTGTGGGAAGGAGCTCTGCGGGAATGGGCGCTGGGTTTTGGGGCTGTCCCTGCCGGTGCCCCCCCCGCAGCGCCGNGCTCGGTGCAGCTGCCGCGCTTCACCCTGCTGGAGTCGGGCAGCCTGCTGCTGAGCCCCGCGCACCTGCCCGACGCCGGCACCTACACCTGCCTGGCCACCAACTCCCGCGGCGTGGACGAGGCCTCTGCAGACCTGGTGGTGTGGGGTAAGGGGCTCACGGTGGTCAGGGAAGGGAGGGACCCTGCCCGGCTCCGGGCTCAGCCCTGGGTGCTGTGGGAAGGAGCTCTGCGGGAATGGGCGCTGGGTTTTGGGGCTGTCCCTGCCGCCCCCTCAGCGCCAGTGGGTCACTGTGTCCCCCCGCAGCAAGGACGCGCATCACGGACCCGCCACAGGACCAGAGCGTCATCAAGGGCACCAAGGCTGTCATGAGCTGTGGGGTCACCCATGACCCCAGCGTGGATGTCAGGTGAGTGAGAGGGCTGGGGAGTCCAGGCACCCCCGGGCTGCCCACCTGGCCGCTGTCACCGCTGTCCTGGAGAGGGAGATGGGGGTCCCCTTCCTCAGCCCCGCGCTGGCGGTCCTGCAGTGCCACCTGGTGCCCTGCGACAGGGAGCCCTCGGTCCCCTCTGCTGGCTGGGGGGCACCAGCACACCTGGCTCCCACTGGCACAGGTACGTCTGGGAGAAGGACGGGGCACCGCTGGGCCCCGAGAGCGGCCCCCGGGTGCGCCTGGACGAGGCGGGCACCCTGCACATCTCCCAGACCTGGTCGGGTGACATCGGCACCTACACCTGCAAGGTGATCTCGGCCGGGGGCAACGACTCGCGCAGCGCCCACCTCCGTGTCCGGTGAGACCCCCCTCATCCCACCCGCCCGGGGCTGTGCCCCCTCCCTCGTTCCCTCCCTAACCCCCCTGTCCAGGCAGCTCCCCCACGCCCCCGAGAGCCCCGTGGCCGCCCTGAGCCCGCAGGAGAAACGGGCCATCAACCTCACCTGGGCCAAGCCCTTCGACGGCAACAGCCCCCTGCTCCGCTACGTCGTGGAGGTCTCTGAGAACAGTAAGGGGCTGCTCCCACCCCCCCGGCACCGCTGGCACCGGGACAAGTCCCCAGCGTCACCCTGGCGCAGGGGATGCTGTGGGGAGCTTGGACACACCAGGACTCCTCAGCCAGGCAGGGGTCCCCAGTGTCCTGCAGGTCAGGTCCCCACCCTGCTGTCCCCTCCTCCCCCAGACGCGCCCTGGACCGTGCTGCTGGCCAGCGTGGACCCCGAGGTGACATCGGTGACGGTGCGGGGCTTGGTCCCCGCACGCTCCTACCAGTTCCGCCTGTGCGCCGTAAATGACGTGGGCAGGGGACAGTTCAGCAAGGACACGGAGAGGTCAGTCCCGGCCAGGGGTCCTGGGGGGGCTGGCGGCCCCGGGTGCTCACCCTGGCCTGTCCCTGCAGGGTGTCCCTGCCCGAGGAGCCGCCCTCCGCGCCCCCCCAGAACGTCATCGCCAGCGGCCGCACCAACCAGTCCATCATGATCCAGTGGCAGCCGCCCCCCGAGAGCCACCAGAACGGGGTCCTCAAGGGCTACATCATCCGGTAGGGGCCAGCGGGGGTGCCCGGGGGTCCCAAAGCTGGCGTTGGTGGGGACAGTGGCAGCTCTGATGGCTCCCGGTGCCCAGGTACTGCCTGGCCGGGCTGCCCGTGGGGTACCAGTTCAAGAACATCACCAACGCCGAGGTCAACAACCTCCTCCTGGAGGACCTCATCATCTGGACCAACTACGAGATCGAGGTGGCCGCCTACAACAGCGCCGGCCTGGGGGTCTACAGCATGAAGGTGACAGAGTGGACCCTGCAGGGAGGTAGGCAGGGACAACCGGGCAAGCCTAGGGGCTTGGTGGGCACCCCGGCAGCAACAGGTTGGGGTGATGGGATGGGATGGAGGCAGGAGGATGGGTATGGAGGTCCCAGGGGGACTGGGATGTGCTGGGCAGGGATGACCTGGGGTTGGCACCTAGCTGATGGAGGAACCTTGTGGAGCTGTCCCTGTGAGCTGTCCCTTCGTCCTGGCAGTGCCCACGGTGCCTCCGGGGAACGTGCAGGCTGAGGCCACCAACTCCACCACCATCCGCTTCACCTGGAACCCCCCCAGCCCCCAGTTCATCAACGGCATCAACCAGGGCTACAAGGTGAGAGTGATTCCCAAAAACAGAACAGCTTGCAGGGAAAACTTGGTCAACCTTCACAAACCTTCTTGACTCCTCCTCCCCAAAGTCCCAGATTTTAATTGGATCTCTCCTGACTGTTAAAATAATATTTGCTGTTATTTAACACTTGCATGGGCTCGGAGTCTCCCATGCTCTGCAATTAATTCCAAATTGCAATTAATTCAAATTTACATTAATGAAATTGAATTAAAACATTAAACTTGTGTCTTAATCCACTCGAAAGAAGTTGGGGAATTTAATTGCCGCAGAATGAGATAACCAGCGTGAGTGGGATATTTAACACTCTTATTAAATGCCACTTAGTATTTTTGATTAGTATTTTTAAGGCCTAATTAGTGTTTAATTAAGTTGCTAGAGGCTATCTTGCACAATACCAATTAAATGCCCAGCCATCCCTCCTGGATACGGGCAAGGGGGGATCCCACGCCGTTATCGATGGAGTTAATCACAGCTCCGTAAACATCGCTGGCACAGGCGTGTGGCAACCCCCACTCCGTTAATTGATCGTTAATCAACGCCGAATTAATAAGAGGAGGCCGGAGATGGGAATCTTCATCCCAGCTCCTTTCTCCCGCAGCTCATCGCGTGGGAGCCGGAGCACGAGGACGAGGCCACGGTGGTGACGGTGCGGCCCAACTTCCAGGACAGCGTCCACGTGGGCTATGTGGCGGGGCTGCGCAAGTTCGCCGAGTACTTCACCTCGGTGCTGTGCTTCACCACGCCGGGGGACGGCCCGCGCAGCCCGCCCCAGCTGGTGCGCACCCACGAGGACGGTACGGGGAGGCTCCGACCCCTCGGGATGGGCCCTGCCCGCCCCCCGTCCAAGGGGAGCCCCCTCCCCGCTGGCTCCTCGCGGGGGTCCCGTGGGTGCTGAGGGATCCTGCGCCTGGGCGCTGAGTCTGGGTGTTTTTGGGCAGTGCCTGGCCCCGTGGGACACCTCAGCTTCAGTGACATCCTGGATACGTCGCTGAAGGTCAGCTGGCAGGAGCCGCTGGAGAAGAACGGGATCCTGACGGGTAAGGGAGCCGCCAGCGGGTACCGGCTCAGTCATCGGTCCCGTTCCCACCCCGCAGCATCTCCCCCCTGCCCTGTCCCCGCGCTGTCCCCGGGGTGGGCGATGCAGGGGTGACCCGGGGGTGCATTCCAGGGTACCGGATCTCCTGGGAGGAGTACAACCGCACCAACACGCGGGTGACGCACTACCTGCCCAACGTCACCCTGGAGTACCGCGTCACCGGCCTCACCGCCCTCACTACCTACACCATCGAGGTGGCCGCCATGACCTCCAAGGGACAGGGACAGGTCTCCTCCTCCACCATCTCCTCAGGGGTCCCCCCAGGTGAGCACCAGGGGTGCTGGAGGGGCTGTGAGCGGTGCTGGGGACAAGCGGCTGGTGCCACCCGCCCTGCCCTGTCCCCACAGAGCTCCCCGGTGCCCCCACCAACCTGGGCATCTCCAACATTGGGCCGCGCTCCGTCACCATCCAGTTCCGCCCGGGTTACGACGGCAAAACCTCCATCTCCCGCTGGCAGGTGGAGGCACAGGTACAGGGTGGCTCGGGAAGGGGATCAGGGGGTGTTTGGGGGCGGCTCACCCCCCTCACCCTGCTGTCACCCCACAGGTGGGCCAGAACGGCGAGGCTGGGGAGTGGGGGCTCGTGCACCAGCTGGCCAACGAGCCCGACACCCGCTCCATGGAGGTGCCCAACCTGAAGCCCTACACCTACTACAGGTGAGTGCCATGGCGGTGCCCTGGTGCCACCCCTGTGTCCCCCACTGTGACCTCCTCATTGTCCTCCCCAGGGGACTGGAGCCCTCTTGCCCCACACCGTGACCCCGCTCTCCTCTCTCTCAGTTTCCGCATGCGGCAGGTGAACATCGTGGGCACCAGCCCCCCCAGCCTGCCCTCCCGGAGGATCCAGACCCTCCAAGCCCCCCCGGACATGGCCCCTGCCAACGTCACCCTGAGGACGGCCAGCGAGACCAGCCTGTGGCTGCGCTGGATGGTGAGGGGGGGCCGTGGCTCAGGGGGGTCTGTGCCTGCGTGGGATGGAGCTGGGGGGGCTGTGGGACACCAGGAGTGACAGTGCCCGTCCCTGGCAGCCCCTCCTGGAGCAGGAGTACAACGGGAACCCCGACTCGGTGGGGTACAGGATCCGGTACGCGCGGGCGGACGGGCGGGGGCAGCCGGCGCTCCACGTGATCCGTGACCGTGTGGAGCGGGAATTCACCATCGAGGACCTGGAGGAGTGGACGGAGTACCGGGTGCAGGTCCAGGCCTTCAACGCCATCGGCTCCGGGCCCTGGAGCCCCTCGGTGCTGGGACGCACCCGGGAGTCAGGTACCGCTGCCCGCCTGGGCGCTGGGCACCCACCTCGGCCAATCTGGCCACTGACCCTCTCTGTTGCCCCCTCCAGTCCCCTCCTCCGGCCCCAGCAATGTGTCAGCGGTGGCCACCTCCTCCAGCAGCCTGACGGTGCGATGGAGCGACATTCCCGAGGCTGACTGCAACGGACTCATCCTGGGCTACAAGGTGAGCTCCTGCCCGTGGGCAGCACAGCTTTCCCTGGGGGGATCACCCCGCGGGCTCTGGGGTGCCCAGCTGTGCCACCCCCGGTGCCAGCGTGGCCCGGCTGTGTCACACGGGCCCTGTTGCAGGTGCTGTACAAGGAGAAGGGCTCGGAGGCGCGTGCCCGGTTCTGGCTGGCCGAGGGCAATGCCTCCCGCAGTGCCCAGCTGGCCGGGCTGGCCAAGTACACCCTGTACGAGATCCGGGTGCTGGCCTTCACCAGGATGGGCGATGGCGTCCCCAGCCGGCCTCCTGTCCTCGAGAGGACGCTGGATGACGGTGGGTGACAGCACCCGGGTGATCGATCCCATCCTCTCCCTGTTCTCTGGGGTGATCCCTCTCCCCCCGACCAGCACACCCGGGGCTCCCAGGGGATGGGATCTGGCACTTTTCCCACTCCCGGTGACTCCAGCCTCTCTCCCTGCAGTGCCCGGGCCCCCCGTGGGGCTCCTCTTTCCCGAAGTGAGGACCACCCTGGTGCGGCTCATCTGGCAGCCGCCGGCAGCACCCAACGGCGTCATCCTGGGTAGGTGGGGAGCATCCCGGGGGAGCCGCACGGGGATGCTCTGCAGGGGGATGCCGAGGTGCTGTGGGAGCAGGGATTGGCAGAGCCCGGCTCCCTGGGATCCCCTGAGCATCTCGGAGCCCTCGGGGGCGCAGTTTCCCTGCTCGGATGTGGGTCCCGGGCTGGGATGGAGGGGACGGCACGGAGAGGGGCCCGGGCTGGTGTCCCCTCCCCAGCGCCACCACTCCGCTCCCTCCCCGCAGCCTACCAGGTCAGCCACCGCCTGAACACCTCGGCGGTGACCGCGGCCGCCGTGGAGGTGCTGGAAGCCAGCGCCCGGCAGTTCACGGCCACCGGCCTGCAGCCCGAGGCCACCTACCTGTTCCGTGTCACCGCGCAGACCCGCAAGGGCTGGGGCGAGGCGGCCGAAGCCCTGGTGGTCACCACCGAGAAGAGAGGTAAGGATGGGGGGC
>WEZZ01007438.1:49213-60741 GCA_013400585.1 Chloropsis cyanopogon | reverse complement strand
CCCTGCCCTGCCCTGCCCTGCCCTGGGAGGTGGCACCGGGTGGCACCTCAGGGTGCCAGGGAGCCCTGGATCAGAGCAGCCTGTGACTGCCTTCCCTGCCTCCCTGCCCTCGCAGCCCCCGGCTGAGGACAAGATCAACGGGATCCTGCTGGGCTTCCGGCTGCGGTACCGGGAGCTGCTGCACGACAGCCTGCGGGGCTTCGCGCTGCGCGGCCGCGGCCACCCCGGCTGGGCCGAGCTCACCCGTGAGTGCCCACGGCCCCACCGACCCCGGGGACAGCGGCTGGGGTGACCTGGGGGCGGCAGGTGGGGGTCTGAGCAGTGCCCAGCCAGGTACCAGGGTGTGGCTGTGCCCCCTGGAGCTGTCGCCAGTTCCAGCAGGTCTGTGGTCCCTAAAATCCTTTTGTGTTGTCACTGGCTCTGTCCCACTGTGTCCCTGTAGCTGAGGTGGCCACAAATGTGAACGGGACAGGGGTGTCTGCACCTGGCACAGGCTGGGTGACATCCTGCTGGGTGACACCCTGGTGTGTGACATCCTGCTGTGTGACACCCTGCTGTGTGTCCGGGTGTGCTGCTGTCCACACCCACTCTGGGGGCAGCAGGGACATGAGTGACAGGGGCAGAGGCCAAGACAGGACCTGGCCCTGTCCTCTGTGGAGACCCCCAATGTGCAAACCTGGCTCGTGGCACTTGGGGGACGGGGCTGGAGAATGGAGAGGCCTCTGTGGCACCTGGGGGTGCCCGGGCCCATGCTGGGGTGGGGGCTCAGAGGCAGGAGCCCACCCCTGCCCTGCACTAACCCCCCCTGCTCTCCTGCCCAGCCGTCTACGCCGTGCACAACCTCAGCGAGGTGTCCCTCACCCAGTACGAGCTGGACAGTAAGTCACCACCCCCCCATCCCCCTCCTCCCTCTGTGTGTCCCCCAGTGCCACCCCCGTGTGTCCCCACACTGCAGGGACCCCTCTGCCTGTCCCCTCCGGCTGCTCCTTGGGGACACCCCCTTCTCCCCAACAAGGGGGGCTCTGCCAGGTTCCCCGGGGGCTGCCCCATCCTGGGGAGGGTTCCACTCACCCTTTGTCCCCCAGACCTGAGCAAGCACCGGCGCTACGAGATCCGGATGAGCGTCTACAACGCCGTGGGCGAGGGACCCCCGAGCCCCCCGCAGGAGGTGTTCGTGGGGGAAGCAGGTGAGTCCCGGCGGGCTCTGCCTCTCCTGGGGGCTGCAGGAAGGGGGCTCGGCTGTTCCTGGAGCCCCCACATCGCCCCGGATCAGTGCAGTGACGCCGTCCCCCCCCTCGGCACAGTGCCCACCGCAGCGCCCCAGAACGTGGCAGTGCAGGCGGTCGCGGCCACCCAGCTGGATGTCACCTGGGAGCCGCCCCCCGTGGAGAGCCAGAACGGGGACATTCAGGGCTACAAGGTACCTCCTGTCACCCGCGAGCGGGGACACGGGGGGACCCGGGGGGCTGCTGAATCCCCGGCTGGGCGGCACTGGGGATGCTGGGCGCGATTCCGGGGGAGGGGTTCTGGGGAGATGCTGGGGTCCCGGGGAGGTCCCGGGTGTCGCATCCCGGGTGTCGCATGCCGGTGCCGAGCGGCGGAGGGGCAGCAGATGGCGCCGTCGGCCCTGGAATGCGACCGGGATGCGCCGGGATGTGTCGGGATGGAGCCGGGATGTGTCGGGATGGAGCCGGGATGGAGCCGGGATNCCGGGATGCGCCGGGATAAAGCCGGGACGTGTCGGGATAGAGCTGGGATGTGTCTGGATTTCTCGGGATGGACTGGGATGCACCGGGATAGAATAGGGATGTGTTGGGATAGAGCCGGGATGTGTCGGGATGCACCGGGATGGAGCTGGAATGCACCGGGATGTGTCGGGATAGAGCCAGGATGTTTCGGGATGCAGCTGGGATACACCTGGATAGAACAATTGTGTCGGGATGCAGCCCGGGTGCTGTTGGGATGNGGGTGTCGCATGCCGGTGCCGAGCGGCGGAGGGGCAGCAGATGGCGCCGTCGGCCCTGGAATGCGACCGGGATGCGCCGGGATGTGTCGGGATGGAGCCGGGATGTGTCAGGATGGAGCTGGGATGGAGCCGGGATGCGCCGGGATAAAGCCGGGACGTGTCGGGATAGAGCTGGGATGTGTCTGGATTTCTCGGGATGGACTGGGATGCACCGGGATAGAATAGGGATGTGTTGGGATAGAGCCGGGATGTGTCGGGATGCACCGGGATAGAACAGGGAAGTGTCGGGATAGAGCCAGGATTGCACCGGGGTGTGTCGGGATGCACCGGCGTGTGTCAGGGTAGAGCCGGGATGTTTCGGGATGCAGCTGGATAGAAAATTCTGTCGGGACGCAGCCCGGGTGCTGTTGGGATGCCCCGGGATGCCCCGGGATCTGTTGGATGTCTCGGGACGCAGCCCGGGTGCTGTTGGGATGCCCCGGGATGCCCCGGGATCTGTTGGATGTCTCGGGACGCAGCCCGGGTGCTGTTGGGATGCCCCGGGATGCCCCGGGATCTGTTGGATGTCTCGGGACGCAGCCCGGGTGCTGTTGGGATGCCCCGGGATGCAGCCGGGGTACCCAGCCCCGTGCTGCAGACATCTCCTTGTCCCCATCCCTTGTGATTCCTCCCGCTTGTCCCCATCCCTCGGGAATCAGGCACGGCCCGCAGGTGATCTCAGCGCACCCTGGCCGTGCGAGCCGTGTCTGACGCCCAGCACAGCCTGGAGCCCTCCTGGAGGAGAGGCTGTTCCGCTCCCTCCTGGAGCCAGCAGGCCGGGACAGGGGCTCAGGAGCTCGGGCAGGGATGCTGGAGGGCTCAGGGGGGGCGAGCTGGGTTGGATCTGTGCCTCAGCCCGCCCCCCACACCCCTCCCGCAGATCCACTTCTGGGAGGAGCAGCGGCAGAACGAGAGCGCACGGGTCAAGACCCTTCTCCTGCCCGAGCCCGGCGTGAAGCTGAAGAACCTGACGGGCTACACCTCCTACTGGGTCAGCGTGGCCGCCTTCAACGCCGCAGGGGACGGGCCCCGCAGCGTCCCCGTGAAGGCACGGACGCAGCAGGCAGGTGGGGCCCGTGGCACGGCTCCCCCAGCTCCTCCTGGGCTCCGTGGGGAGCTGTCTCCGTGTGTCCAGCTCCAGGGATTCCCCCTCGTGCTGCAATCCCGAGCAGAACACCCCTGGGCTCACCCCAGCGGGTTTGTGGGGTGGGGGCACGCGGAGTGAATGTTCAAGGTGAGGTGTTGGGAGGAGAGACGAGGAGCAGGAGATCCATTCCCCCGTGGAATCTTTGCTGCAGCAGGGATGGGGCCCGGAGGGGGGGTGAGTTGATCAATCAGGGTGGAGGCAGGGAGGGGGGCTGGCTCCTGCTGGGGGTGTCCCCTGGAGGCTGAGCTGGCCCTGTCACCGTGTCCCCCCGGCAGCCCCCAGCGCTCCCGGCTCCATCCGCTTCAGCGAGCTGACCACCACGTCGGTGAACGTGTCCTGGGAGCCACCGCCGCTGCCCAACGGCGTCCTCGAGGGCTACAGGCTGGTCTACGAGCCCTGCACGCCCGTGGATGGTGAGGGCACGGCCGGGGGGAGCGGGGAGGGCTGGGGGGGACCCGGCTCAGCCTCTGCCCCCGCAGGCGTCAGCAAGATCGTGACGGTGGACGTGAAGGGGAACAGCCCGCTGTGGATGAAGGTCAAGGACCTGGCTGAGGGAGTCACCTACCGGTTCAGAATCCGGGCCAAAACCTTCGCCTACGGCCCGGATGTTGAGGCCAACATCACCACGGGGCCCGGGGAAGGTACGGGGGACACCTGGGGACACGTGGGGACACGGGGAGTGAGGGGGGAAATGGGGTGGGGGCTGGCATGGCTCTGGGCCAGTCTGTGCCCTGCCTCCAGCTGTGCTCTGGTGCCCAGGTGCCCCCGGCCCCCCTGGAGAGCCCTTCATCTCCCGCTATGGCTCGGCCATCACCATCCACTGGTCCAGCGGGGACCCCGGCCAAGGGCCCATCACCAGATACGTCATCGAGGCCCGGCCCTCAGGTACCACGGCTGCCTCTGCTCCCCATCCCCCTCGGGGCTCAGGAGAGGGGGAAACTGAGGCAGGGAGGGCTGACCTGGGTCGGGTGTTAGGACCCAGTGTCTGGGGGTTGTCCATGAGGAAAACACTGCTGAGGCACCTGGGGGGACAGCACCCCTCGCCCTGGGGTGCCCTGCCGAGCCAGCCCTCCCCTCCCAGCCCCGTCCTCTCTTCCAGATGAGGGGCTCTGGGACATCCTCATCAAGGACATCCCCAAGGAGGTGACCTCCTACACCTTCAGCATGGACATCCTCAAGCAGGGGGTCAGCTACGACTTCCGCGTCATTGCCGTGAACGACTACGGCTACGGGACCCCCAGCACCCCTTCCCCCGCCGTGTCAGGTGGGTTCCTGGGGAATTCTGTCCCCCTGGGCCAGAGGGGAGGGTCCTGGGCTTGCTCTGTTCTTGTGGCCACCACTGAACCCCTCTACAGAGTCCCAGTTCCACTGCCAGCACCCCCTTTCCATGGATCCAGGCCTCACAAAGCTCCCCAAGTGACCCCGCGCTCTGCAGAGGGGTATCCCCATCCAGACTGGTTGTCCCTGTCCCCCTCTGATCCTCCCTGCTGTGCCCCAGCCCAGAAAACCAACCCGTTCTACGAGGAGTGGTGGTTCCTGGTGGTCATCGCCCTGGTGGGGCTCATCTTCATCCTCCTCCTCGTTTTCGTGCTCATCATCCGCGGCCAGAGCAAGAAGTACTCCAAGAAATCGGACTCAGGTGAGTGAGGGGGCGTGGTGGGGGCTGACAGGACCCTCCTGCTCCCCTGGGGGTCTCTCCCCGCCTTTGGGGTCTGGGTGAGTTGAGGGAGCGTCCCTTCCTGCCTGCCCTGGGAACAGCTCCCCAGAGCACCCCAGAACGGTGCTGTGGCTGCCCGGAGAGCGCTGGGAGCTCAAGATTGAATCAAGGACTGTCCCACAGACAGCTGCAGAGCAGGGCAGCCCCGGGGGCTCGCAGAGGTCACCGGGATTAGCCAAACACGGCTCTGTTTTCTTAGCTCCGACAAGGGCTCAAATTGTGGGGAAAATCCAGAGCTCCTGGTTAAGCAAACAGCTCCGAGCTGGGGGCGCTGGGGCAGGGCAGGGCACGGCTGGCACCTCCTGGCCGGGCTGTCCCCAGGCCCTGGTGGCTCTGGGACCAACACAACCCCCGCGGGGCCACCCCCAGCTCCCCTCGCTGCTCTGGGCTGGGCTGGGGGGGGCCTGAGCATCCCCTCCCGCAGGGAACAGCTCCAAGGCGGCCGCGCTGAGCCACGGGGAGATGGTGAGCCTGGACGAGGGCAGCTTCCCCGCCCTGGAGCTCAACAACCGCCGCCTCTCCGTCAAGAATTCCTTCTGCCGGAAGAACGGCATCTACACCCGGTAGGGACCCGCAGCCGCAGCCCCCTCCCCGGGCAGGGGGAGCGGTTTTGGTCATCCCTGCTCTGCCATGGGGTGGGGAGGGCTTGGAGCCCGAGGGGGTGACCCCGATCTGCCCAGTGTCCCCCCTGATCTGCCCAGTGTTCCCTCTGAAAGTCCCTGACAGCGGGATCAGGGTTCTTGGGGGGTGTTGGCACTGCCGAGGGGCTCCCTCTGGATCCCTGGCGTTGTCGGGATCCCAGCCGGGGGCAGAGGGGACACACGCTGACCACCCCGCTGCCTGTCCCCGAGGTCCCCGCCCCGGCCCAGCCCCGGCAGCCTGCACTACTCGGACGAGGACGTGACCAAGTACAACGACCTGATCCCCGCCGAGAGCAGCAGCCTGACCGAGAAACCCTCCGAGGTCTCCGACTCCCAGGTGACCCCCGGGGCCGCGCACGGGGACGGGGAGCTGGGGCGGGGTCCTGGGAGCCCTCCCTGGGCATCAGCCCGTTCCTCTGCCCGCGCTGCCGCTCCTGCCCCATCCCGCCCCGGAGGCAGCAGCATCCCCGCGGCTCGGTGGCACAAAGGGGAGCTGGCACAGCCCCCGGCCCGTGTGCTGGGGCTGTGACACCGCGGGGGGCTCGCTGGGGACAGGGCACAGGGGCCGGGGGCTGTCCCGCTGCCCGGTCGCTGGTGGCAACGCCCGCGGCTCTGCCAACTCCACAAAATGCCACTTTTGTCCTGTCCCGGGGCCACGGGCAGGAGCGTGGAGCCCCGGGGAGGCCGCGGCACCGTCACCCCCAGGACGGATCCTGAGAGGCTGACAGCTCCTGAGGGTCCCTAGGGCTGTCCCCATCAGGAGGGGACCGTGCCCAGGGCCACCCCCCGCCGCCGCCCGCACCGGCTGTTTCCTTGGCAGATGCCGGCTCCTCTCGCCGCGGCCCGAGCGAGGCTCGAGTGGCTTTTGAGGAGCTGTGAAGAGCTGCGGGAGCTGGCGCTGGCGCGGGGCAGTTCCCACCGCCCTCAATGGGCTCTTTGTGCGCCGCCGGAGAAGCTGAATCCAATTACCGGCAGAGCCCAAAAACAGCCTCCCCGCCAGCCCCGGGGCATCGCAGCGCTCAGGAACCTTTTGTATGAGGTTTTATTTTGTTTTAGCGAGAGGCAGAAACCCCCCAGTGATGCTGCAGCCGTCCCAGCCTTTAAATATTTCGGGGATGTGCTCGCCAGCATTCCCAAAAGAGCGCTGGGAAAGCACCAGGAAAGCACTGGAAACCACAGAATCATTCAGGAAAAAACCTCTGAGATCACCCAGTCCCAGCTGTGCCTGGTCCCCACCGTGTCCCCAGCCCCGAGCTCTGAGTGCCACCTCCAGGAATTCCCTGGGCACCCCCAGGGATGGGCACTCCAACCCTCCCTGAGGAAATTTCCATGAGGAAACTCCCCCGGTCCAGCTTGGGGCCGTTCCCTCTCAAGCCGCCGCTGGGGCAAACCCCGACCCTGTTATTGAATTTTGGGGCTGCTGGGTGATGTCCCCACGCCCCCACATTTCCCCATCCCGTTTTTCAGGGCAGCGACAGCGAGTACGAGGTGGAGCCGGGGCACCAGAAGGCGCATTCCTTCGTCAACCACTACATCAGCGACCCCACCTACTACAACTCCTGGCGGCGGCAGCAGAAGGGCATCTCCCGGGCACAGGCCTACAGCTACACCGAGAGCGACTCGGGCGAGCCCGAGCACACCCCGCTGGCCAACAGCACCTCCACGCAGCAGGGCAGCCTGTTCCGCCCCAAAGGCAGCAGGACTCCCACCCCCCAGACCCCCGGCACCGCCCCCAGCAGCCAGCCCGGGACCCTGTACCGCCCGCCCAGCAGCCTGGCCCCCGGCTCCAGAGCTCCCATCGCTGGGTTTTCCTCTTTCGTTTGATATTAAAACAGAAGAAGAAGAAGAAAAAAAAAAATATCCAGGAGAAGGGGGGGGGAAATTAAGGAAAAAAGAAAAAAAAAAAAAAAAAAAAAGGAAACAAAAGAGAAGCCCCAAGAAATTAAGAGAAAAGGAGAAAGCAGCGAGGGGAGAAGAGGAGGAGGAAGAAGGGGAGCAGCCCCGGGCTCCAGGGGTTTTCTGCTGGATGCCAAGCGCCGTCCCTGGGGCTGGGGAGCAAACCCAGGGCCCCTCCTTGGGAAAGCTTCTGTGTCACAGACTCCTCTGATGAGGTGGGGGGCTTGGGGTGCACCCACACCGCCCTTGGCACCCATGGGGGCTGCCCCGGCCCTGCTGCTGGACTCCAGCGGGTGCTGGGGGCTGGGGGAGGGGCTCCTGCCGCGTGCCAAAGCCCGGCCCCTCCACTCGTGGCACCCCCAGGACGTGGGGACAAGCGGTGACACGGAGAGCCCCGGCTGCGGAGGGCGAGAGGAGCTCTGCTGATCCTAAAACCCCTGGACTCGGACCCCCAGAGCCTCTGGGAGAAGGGGGAAGGATCCCAGGGGACAATTCCTTCCTCCCTGCTCTGTGCCTGGCCCAGCACAGCCCCCAGGAGCAGCCAGGACTGAACCCCAGGGGAGCCCCAGTGGGGTGCACGTGGTGCTCGACCCCCCTCTCCCCAATTTTGCACCTCGGGGGCTCTGTGAGGACTCGGATGAGGCGACTGCAGCCCCCCCGTGGCATTTTTGGTGGTTTGGGGTTTTTTCATGGGGTTCTGTGCCCAGGCCTGGGGGCACTGCGGGGTGTTGATGCCCGGGGGGGTCCGTGGCTGTTTTGGGGGTGTCTGCACAGCCCAGCCCCCGCAGTGCCTGTGGGTGAGCCTGGCAGGGCTGCGGCGCCCGGCCCGAGCCGAGGGAGATGCCAATAAACAGCTGAGGACACGAGTGTCCCCTCTCTGTCACCGTGCTCTGCCCGGTGCCACGTGTCCGTGTGTCCTGCTGCCCCGCTGGGCCTGTGGCAGCCCGGTGGCACCAGGGAAGGAGCTGGGCAGGGCTGCCAGAGGGGCTGGATGGAGCCCAGAGGGGTGCAGGGAGCTGGGGCGGCCACGTCCTGCGTGCTCCCATCGCTGGGAAAGGGGGTGATGGCACGGGACACCCCCCTGCACCGTGCTCTGGGCACTGCCAGCTGCAGCCCTGGCACTGGGGGTGTCTCCTGGGCTGTTCACAGCCGCCCTCTCCTCTGTCACTCTGCCCTTCAGGCCCGGCAGGAAAATCCAGGTGAGGCGTTCAGGTTTCGTCACCAGTCACCAGCTGGGGGTGGGGAGGGCTGGCAGAGCACCAGGGCCATGCCAGGGGCTGTGGGGGCTGCACAGTCCCTGTCCCAGCACCTGGGAGCCCCTGGAAGCCACATCCCAGGCCCCTCACCCTGGCACGGGCAGGGGGCTGCCAGGGGAGCCTTGTGCAGGTGCTGCAGCTCCCCTTGGACTGGGAGAACTGGGAGAACTGGGAGAACTGCAGTGGTGGCCTTGCTGCTGAGCCACCCTCTGTCCCCCTGCTGGCTCTCGGTGTCCCCAGAGCAGCAGGCATTGCTGCTGGTGACTCCTCTGACCTGCTTGGAGCCGGTGCCCAGGGCAGCGCAGCACCCAGGGCTGCCCGTCCCCTCCTGGGCACCCCGCTCGTGGGGACAGTGACGTGGGACAGGGCCTGGCTGGACAAACCCTGGTCCTGGTGTGCAGCCCAGCTCCAGCAAGGGACATTCCCAGTGCCAGGAATGCCCCTTGTGCCAGGAATGCTCCTTGTGCCAGGGGTGCCACCTGTGCAGGGGACACTCCCAGTGCCAGGAATGCTCCCTGTGCCAGGAATGCTCCTCGTGCCAGGGGTGCCACCCGTGCAAGGGACATTCCCTGTGCCAGAGATGTTCCTGGCACCGGTGCTGGTCCCTGGGTGAGGGCTGGTCCCACCTCCCAGCACGGCAGAGGGCACGGCAGGGCACAGAGCCCGCTTTGGGCACAGCAGGGATGGGCTGAGCGCCAGTGGCACCGGGGGGAGCTCTGGCTCAGCTCTGCTGCCTCAGTTTCCCCGTGGAACAGGAGGAGTGGAACCAGCCAGGCTTGCAGGGGAGGGCACTGAGCCCAGCCACCTCTCTCCCACCTCCACCTTCAACCAGCGATTTCCCAAATTCCCTCCCCAGGGCGGCTCCAGGCGGGTGAGGGCTGCCCCGTTCCCGGTCCCGTTCCCGGTCCCGTTCCCATTCCCGGTCCCGTTCCCGGTGCCCTCCAGGCCGCTCCGTGCCGCAGTCAGGCAGGGTGAGCTGTCAGCACCGATCACTCCCCCAGGACCAAATCGGCCTTGACGTTTCTCCCGAGCGCTGCTCCCTGGCTGAGCTTTTCCCAAGGGCACAGCAGGGCTGGCAGCGCTGGCAGAGCCAAAGGGGGGCACAGGGGAGGTGGGGCACCCCCAGACGCTGATGGGTGCATGGGGCAGGAGCTGCTCCCTTCTCCAGGTGTGATGGGGAGACGTCCATGTGCCAAAAATGAGGGTTGTGACCGATAAAGCTGGCCTGAAATCTGCGATTTAATTTATTTCTTTTAGAAGCAGCCTGGGCTCTCCTTGTCCTCCAGATATCTCCGGTTCCCTGCCAGCTCCTGGGACGGAGCCAAGTGTGTCATGTCCCCACCTTTCCCTTGCCTTGGGGACAGGGACAGCCCTCCTGGGGACAGGGACAGCCCTCCTGGGGACAGGGACAGCCCCTCCTGCCGCGCCCGGGGCCAGCCGGGGCTCGGCGCATCCTCAGAGCCTCGGTGCCCGGGGCACTGATCCGTGCCAGGGGTGCCAGGAGAGTAGAGCAGCGGAGAGGACGGAGCCAGGTCTGTGCCCCCCGTCCTGCCCCACGCTGTGGGGGCCCGGGGCACCCCCCTGGAGGGGTCCCTGTGCCAGGCCAGGGGCTTTCCATGGGCGCTGCAGGAGCCACACTCCAGGTGGGATCACGGAATGTTTTGGGTTGGAGAGGACCTTAAACAGCATCAAGCTCCAGGCTGAGTCCCGGGAGAGGCCGGGGTGGCTGCAGCCCAGGCAGGTGCTGGTTTCCTGGGGGGCCCAGAGGGTGGGGGGACCCCATTCCCTGGCACTGCCAGCCAGGAGAGGGTTCCAGCTGGGAAAGGTGAGAGGTGGCACGGAGAGCCTGCCCACGGCACCCCGCTTGTCCTGGTGCCCACCTGGCCATGGCACCCAGCTTGTCCTGGTGCCCACCTGCCCACGTGGGTGGCTGTCTGTGGGGTTACTGGGCAGGGTTCCGGCTGCAGCCAGGGCTGGAGGGATTTTGGGGGGGCTGTGGGGGCGGTGCTTTGTCCTGGCACCCTGGGGTGGCCCGGCCAGCGATCCCCAGCGCTGGGGCTCAGGGGGAGCTCCCCGCTGGCTCGGCAGACAAAGCTGGCANGGGCCCGGCTGTCCCGGGCAGTTTTTCAAGTTGAGTGAGTGCCTGCTCTTCTTCCCAGCCGGAGCCAGGCCAGCCCGCGGGAGCCTTCCCGGCGGCTCCCACCAGCCGGGTGATGTTAATCCCTCCCGACTGCGCTGTCTCAGCCATCTCCACGCTCCCGTGACAGCGCCAGGTGAGGCGAGCAGCGCTGCGCCGCGCTCCCACCCTTGGCTCGTATCAGTGGGTCGGGATGCTCTGGGGGCTGGGGCAAGGCCTCCTCCTCTTCCTCACCGACCAAAAAACCGCTGCTGCATCCAGAGTTACCCCCCCTCCTCAACTGCGGGCCCGGGGCTTCGCCTCTGGCCTCAGCTTCTCTGTGAGCAGAGCAAGGGAAATAAAATTTGCCACTAAAATGGGCAGTGCAAACGGCACTGGAGATGGAGCACGGCTCGGGATGGAGACGCGGGCGTGAGCGGGATGCTGCCGGACACCCGGGCTGGGGGCAGAGGCTGTGCCCCGGCTGCCAACCCTAGCAGCTCCGTGGTGACACCACCTCCCTTCCCATGGGGGCAAGGGTCAGCCCCAGATGAGCCATCCCAGTGCCCCGTGCTGCCCACCCAGCGCTGCCACAGCCGGCCCCGACCGGGGACTGGAGCTCCTTGCACCGGTAACACGAGAAACCTCCGGACCTCGCAGCACCGGGACCCCAGGGGTGGCGTGGCCAGAGCACCCCACACCCCACTCGCCACCCCCGCCTCCCCCCGCGGAGACTCCAGATCCGCCGGC
>WEZZ01007438.1:7703-27962 GCA_013400585.1 Chloropsis cyanopogon | reverse complement strand
AGGGACACCTCCCAGTGCCCCAGCTTGTCCAAGTCCTGTCCAGCCTGGCCTTTGAGGTTTTCCCTTTATCCCCTCTAATCTGGGAATGTTGTCACCACCCCCAGACTCTGCTGTGCCTNCTGGGAATGTTGTCACCACCCCCACCCCATTATCCTCCCCCAGACTCTGCTGTGCCGCGGTGCCTGCGCAGATTTGGGTAAAAACGAGGTTAAAACTCGTACAGGGTGTCCTGAGAGGGTGGCAGATAGACCAGGAGCAGGGAGGAGCTTGTTTTCCACCAGGTGTTCCCTGACAAAATGGGATTTTTGGAATGTGACTCCACTCCAAACTGTCAGAGCGGCTGAAGAGTCACGGGGCGGCGTGAGCAGGTGGATAATTGAGATGTGGTCGGTGCCACCCCTCCCAGGGCTGTCCCCAGCCTGGCAGGTGTCACTCTGAGCCCAGGCATTATTTTTACACCTGGAAATTGTTAAATGAGCTCGTTTGCAAGGATGGGTTTAATCCACACCCCTTAAATTGATAGGGAAACATCTTGTGAGGAGCAGGATCCTTTCCTGTGTGCCCTCAGGGGGCTGGAGGTGTCCTGCCTTCATTTCCCAGCTGTTCCTGCTGGTTTTGGGTCAGCTGATATTTCTTTCTCAGTGAGCTGATATTTCTTTTCCCCTGCAGGAAGAGGAGAAGGAATGGCAATGAAGAGGATGGTCACGTTCCCCAGACCAAACGCAGCACCAGGAATTCTGTCCTGCAGGACTCCTGGGACACTGAGGTGAGATCCAGCCCCTGGGATTCCCTCTGCTTTTTGTCCATTTTTATTTCATAGCTTTTGTGTTCGAGGCCCTGAGGTTGGGCTTGGTGACGTCAGAGGTTGAAATCAGCATTGAACCAGTTTGGAAATCAGCATTTCCAGTTATCCCTGGTTTTCCCTGGCCTGGGTTTTTTTTTTTTTTTTTTTTCTGGGAAGAAATTTCGAATCCTGCTTTGCAGGAAATAATTTCCTGCTGTTTCTGGTTTCTGAGCTGTGTGCCTGACCATCAACATTGCTTTCCTCACTGAGGGGTGATTATTTGTGGGGGAAAGATAAAAAACACATTCCAGGCAGGCTTTATCTGATGTGGAAAAATGCTCTGATAGAGCTGCTCAGTTTGAGCAAGGCTTGTTCACAGCTAAAACTCAAAACTCTTTGGTTTTTTTCTCCTATTTTCCTTTTTTTTTTAAACTCTCTTGTTTTCTTACCCCTCACCAGACAGGTGTTCTCTCGGTGCAATTTGAGATTTCTTTTCTTAAAAAAATTGCTGATTTCCTGAGATGTCACCTGGGTGAATCACCTGAAAATTCACAGTGAGCAACGTCCCTGTGTTACAAAACATTCATGGAAAAGAGGGTGCAGAGCAGAGGCTCCCTCTCTGAACTTAATGAAATTAATTTCTTTGAAAATATCCTTGGTTTTTTAGAGCCTCCTCACTCTGAAGGTGGATTGTAATGAGCAATTACAGTCTGAATTATTATGGGATTAACTCAATTATTCAACTATTAATTAGGAGGACAGGAAAATATTTCACAGAAAATATTTAATTGCTGTGTAGCTTTGAGCTCTTTTATAATCTGGAAACTGTTTCAGATGAACATTTCTACCATTCCTGTTGTGAGGGAAACTCTCTCTCCACCTGTACAAGTAGATTTAGTGACAGGACACTGCTGGAAATTTAAGAGCTGCTGTCCATCCTGAAGGAACTCTCTGGGATGAAAACTGCCCCGTGCTGCTGTGCTGTCAGGATTTGCATTTTGGGGTGTGCTGGGGAGCAGCAGCAGCCCTGCTCTGTTGCCACCTGACTCTGAATCACTTGTCCAACAGGTCAGAGCCCAAAAAAATTAAAAAGTTCAAGCAGCTTTGTGGCTGCTTTGGGAGCAGGTGGAACAAAGTAGGAGTAATGAAATTCAGGATATCAGGAGAAGCCCCTGATGGTGAGTGATGGAATTCAGGATATCAGGAGAAGCCCCTGATGGTGAGTGGCAGCAGCAGCACCTTTGCTTGTTGTGTCAGCACCTGGTGTGTGGGCAGAGCCACCAAAAGCAGGGCTGGCACCACGGGTGACACCAAGCCTGGCCTGGTTTCAGCAGCACGGCCATGGCTGACCCAGGGCAAGGTCACTGCTCAGCCTAACTCAGCTTCTTGCATGCCCTGGCCTGGTTTAAGCCTGGTTTTAACACGTGAAAGCCTGGTGTGAGGCAGGGAGGAGCTCTCACTGCTGAGGAATGTGGGCACAGCTTCTCAGCCACCAGGGAACAGAATTCCCAATGTTTTCCCCTGATGAATGGAGCTTTTTCTTTTTGGGTTTGTTTTTTTTTTTTTTTTTTTTTTTGTCAGATCCCTGAACTGAGCATGCCCAGAAATGCAAGCCACGAGATTAAATCTGTATTATTCCAACATTTTGTTTAGAATTTCTCGTGCCAAAGGGAGAAATCCTCGTGCTTGTTGTGCACCAGTGCTGCTGATTGGTGCTGCTTGCAAAGTCTCAGCCACTTTGCAACGCTTGCATTTAGCTTCCTGCTGCTTTGCTGTGTGCAAAGACACCTCGTGCTGGTTTCAAATCCCCACAGGTTTTGGGGTATTGCCTGGGAAAGGGGGAGTGGCAGCAATTTGTGACTTCAGGAGCGCGCTGAGGGCGTTGCACAGCTGCTTTTTGTGGAACATCACCCAAGCCCTGACTCCTCTGGCCTGTTTTGGTTCAAGCTGACTGTCCCCTCTTGTGCTCTTTGAGAGCACAGCCTCAGGATGCCAGTCAGGCAGCTGTGTTTCAAACAGCACTTGGCTTTTGCCAGGATCTCTTCCCGTTATTTTTGTCTGGCGTGGTTTGCTCTGCAGAATGAGGTGAAGGGAGCTTTTTCCTTGGTGGCAGCTCAAACCTGGGCTGTTCTGTGATGTTATCCCTCAGTCCCTGGCTTGGAGTCCCCCTGCTCACATCCAGTTCTAAAGGATTTGCTGTTTTCTCCCTCTGGGTTGTCCCTGACTTCCAGCTTCCCCAGGATGGGAGCAGATTCTCTTCAGCCTCCCTCAGTACTGCTTTTTGGCCAGTTCCTGTCAGGATGTGCCATTCCTGGTGCTCCTGGAGAAGCCACTCACAGGTTGCAGCCACCCTGGGGGTGACAGAAACTTCTGGGCTCGGCCCATGGGCAGGCACAGCCACTGGAGCTCCAGCCAGAGTTAAACATTAGCGAGGCAGAGCCTTTGCCACGGAATTTCTCTTCCTGTTCAGCCTGTCCTCCCTTTTCCAGGAGCTCAGCTCTCTTGTTTGCCCTGTGTTTGCTTAGAAATCCATTGTTTGTCCCCAGATCAAGCCAGGAGAAGTTGGAGTGGGTCCTCCAAGGGGATCCCACTCTGGGGAACGCTGAGATTGCCAGCTGGGCTCTGCAGCCTGGGGAATCTCCAGTGCAAACCCTTTGCTCTCATTTTCCCTGGGAAGGAAGCGAGTCTGAGCGTTCTGGCTGCCCTTTTCCTTCCTGAATAACTTCTGCAAACCCACATTTCTCATAGTTCCTCTTTGTTCTGGCCGGGACTGAAACACCACCGGGCTCTTGGCAGAGATCACACCGAAGTTCTTGTCCCCCCCATCCAGGGAAGGGCTGCTCTTCAGTTCTAGCTAAAACCAGACCGTGGCTCTGTTAAACTCCTCTTGGAAGGGGTTGGGAGCAGCAGGGGCTGAGTGGCTCTTTTCTCCAGTTGGGATTGTCCCAGATCTGCTCATTTAACAGGACATTTGTTTGTTTTAAAACTTGAAGTGTCATGTGAAGGGTTAGTGAGCCCGGTAAACCTTGAAGATGCCCTTTAAAGTATTCATAAATATCACTGGGCTGCTTTCCTTTGCCCCTCTGTTAAAAATAGGTGTTTTTAACACCTGTAAAGCTTTGTTGATGCCTGTCTTGTTGACTTCAGGGATTCTTTTCTTGTCTGATTGTGGTCCAAATGCTTTACAGAATGTGCACCACAGCCTGGGGACATGGTAGGTGCTCCATGTGATGAGGGCTGCCAGTGCTAGTGAACCTTTGCCTTAGAGAACTGGAAATAAAGAGGGGCTGGCAAACCCCGCCTGTCACCAGCCTGAGGTGTCAGAAGCACGTCCCGGGACACACAAACCTCGGAGATAACTCACAAAACAATCCCTGCTAACAGCTGGAAAACGTTTGCTGGGATGTGGAAGGCGAGCAGCGAGCGGGGCCAGGCTCTCATTTGGATTTTTACCTTCATTTGCAGAAGGTGGCTGTAACGAAGCTCGCTAAGGAGCGCAGAATAAAAGGAAACAAAGTGTCCTGTGCGGTGGGTTTCTCTCCGAGGCTGCTGTCGCCCCTGCGGCATCGCGTGTGGCTCTTTGTGCTGCCCAGCACCGCCCCCAGCTCCTCCCTGCCCTGCCGGGGCTCTCTGCCTCTCTGGATTTAGGAAAAAGGGCTGGTTGCTCCCTCGGGAATGACCCCTCTGTGCGTTTCTCTCTCCTCGCAGCCCGGGGCCCTCGGCTTGGCTTGCTGTGCTCCCACAGAGCTGAAGCTTTTTTTTGGTGCTTAGCAAAACAAAGGGATTTGTCAGGCTTGGATGGTCAGGATCGATGGTGGATCAGGGCCGGGGGGAGGGCTGTGTTCCACCCCGAACATCCACGGTGCCTCCCTGGGCTTGCACTGTTCCTGATTTACCCCAAACCTGCTGCACTTTGCACCATTCCTGATTTACCCCAAACCTGCTGCACTTTGCACCATTCCTGATTTACCCCCAACCTGCTGCAGTTTGCACCATTCCCAATTTACTCCCTTTTGGAAGTGGTGCTGCCTGGTAAATCCCTGAAGGTTTAGTGAAATTTGTCCTCTTCTGATGTGGCCACAAAGCTGTGACTTCTGTGGCTTAATCCTTACAAAAATGTCGATTTTTTCTTAGCTCTGTCTGCTTTTATGAATCACTTATGGAGTGGCAGAGTAGCCACTTGCTGATTGACTCACCCAAATATTTGCAGGTCCTGATCACACCAACCGAAATATTCCAGCTGGAGCTAACAGAACCTTTCCTCAGCAGCCCTTAAAATGGTGTTTTATATTTTTAAATCCCTTATGATGATGGCAAATGCTCTTCCAGCCATTCCCATGAAACGTGGTTGTCCTAAATGCTGGCAAATGAGCCCTGGCCTCTTATTCCACTCAAATGCTGAGTTCTTTTTCTTGCATGAGGAATTCTTCAGTGCCTGTTGCTCCTTCACTGCCATGTCAAGTAAATTGGTGTGGAATTGCTGTGGAGTACTTAACTGGGAGAAGAGTACTTGATGGTAGGGTGTTCAAAGACTTAAATTGGGTGTTGGTTTCTCACAGCCTCTTGCTTTGGATGCTTCAGATCTCACTTTAGGATTGCCTTGTAGGAGAATGCTTTGCATGGTGCTTCCCTCAAGCCTCTGCTGGAGCAGAAGTGCCAGCCCTGCCCTGCCTGCTGTGCTGACACGTGCAGCTCCCTGGCAATGTTCTTTATTTTCCAATTCTCGGATCACTCCAGCAAACTTCACTAGTGCAGAGGTGGGGTTGGGGGCAGAGCTGAGGGGTTTACCTGGGAAGGATTGAAATCCAACATCCTGGAGGTCACTGAACCCCGGGTGAAGGCTTGTCCCTTCAGCTCTGTGACCCTGCTGAGGGCAACAACAACAACCTCTCCGTGCCAAGGTGGATTTATTCAGTCCATCGGGCTGGGAATGTGGAAGGGAGGGATTTATCCTAGAGGTTTGCTTCTGTGGGGTGAGGAAGAGGTGTCTGATGTTGCTGTTCACCCTCTGTGTGTCCCAGTCCTCCAGCAGCGACAGCGGGAGCAGCAGCAGCAGCAGCTGTAGCAGCAGCAGCATCAACAGCCCCGACAGAGCAGAGTCCAGCCTCAACCCCAGGATTGCAGGATCCAGCCCTGTCTCCTCCCAGCCCTTCCACGAGCAGTCTGCACTAAGCCAAGGTCCTTACTTCCACATCAACCAGATCCTGAAGGAAGCCCACTTCCACAGCCTACAGAGCCGGGGACGCCTCCCTACATGATGACCCAGCAGCTCCCTGCCTTCTGTGAAGGGACAGCACTGTGTAGATTTGATATTTCAACTTCAAAGTTTGTTAAAATGGAATTGCACAAAATTGCCTGTTGCCTTTTCAGTCTATATTTGAAATAACAGGTTAACAGGAGATTGTTTACTTGTGGTTTGCTGCACTATTGCAATGCAAAAGGGGCTTTGAAGCAATTTTTATAGGATTCTTTTTGGGGTGGTTCTAAAGTTCGTGGCGAGAGGAGACTGAGGAGTCCACATGTGTGTTATAGGATTGCAAACTGTCCAATTCCAATCGACTGCCTAATCTGTTTGTTAGCAAGTTGTTGCTTTCTGTAAAGTTCTCTTAAGCGTTCCTCTTCAGTTTTATAAGTCTTTTTTTAATTTCAATAAACTAGTTAAAAAATGATTTGGCAAGATAATTTTTTGAGCATTTAGAGTTAGTGAGGATAGGAGCAGTGAGGGCAGGTCCTTAGGTCTGTGAGCTCCCACCCAGCTCAGGGTGATGAGTCTTCTCTCATGAGCTTCCCTGCTGCAGGACTGGAAGGGAAATGTGAAATCAGAGCCAGGACAGGTCGGGCAGGTGCTGCAGGGGCCCCTCAGAGCAGGCTGGTGGTGCCTGGAGGACACAGGCGCCTTACCCTGCTCCAGCACCCCTTTCCAGCTGTGAAATGTTTTATTTTCTGTTAGTGTGTAGCTTGTTTTGGCATTTTTTTCCTTTAATTTGACTTTAACAATGTAAGGATAGGAGGTGAAAGAGCAGCTCCACCTCTGGTGCAGCAGGGAGGGGACAAGGACAAGCCAAGCTGTGCCTGGTTCCCGTGACACGCCCTGCTCTGCCTGAGGATGGGAAGCACTGACAGTCCCGGAGGTGTCACCGCTCCTGCCAAGGGGACAGAGAGATCTCGGTGAAGACAAACACCCAGAGCAGCTTTTATTGGTCTCTGCCTCACTTGGCCATGCCCGAGAGCCAGCCCAGCTTGAAGAGCGACGGTGCCACCGCGTCCTCGTCGTCGGTGAGGAGCTGCCGGAACAGCGAGCCCGGGCGTGCCACCTCGTCCTCTCTGGGCAGCACAGCAGCTGCAGCCTGTCCCTGTGGAGAGACAGAGGTGACTCTGACTGTCACAGCACCCCCGGGGCTCCCTCTGTGCCCTCAGCCACACAAGCTGCGAGGTGGAACCGCGGCACACGCCCGAGCGCTGTCACCGCCGGGCTGGTGGCAGACACACAGCTCGCTGCTGCTGGCAACAGGCACTTGGCAGGTGTCACTCAATGCTCATAAAACCCCTGAACGCTCCTCAGAACCCTCTGCTGCTCTCAGAGCAAGGGGTCACAGCGTGGTAGAAGCAGAGCTGGTGCCCTGGCAGGAGCTGTTCTTGGAGAACTGCAGATTTTAACCTCTCCAGAAGAGTTTTAGCATTGAAGGAGGAGCAAGCATCTGTCAGGGATCCTGGCAAGTGTGGCCAGCACAGGACACGGGTGTGCTGAGCACAGCAGGGCAGCTGAGGGGAGTGACAGAACGAGCCAGACGTCACTGCACACCTATGCTCTAGTCCAGCTGAGCTGTGAGAGGTAAGGAATACTTTTGCTGGGAAATTCTGGGCTTTTAAACACCCCTTCTGCTGGGTCTGGTCCTTAATGGCTCCGAGAAACGGAGGAGAGTTGCAAATTGAACATCATCTCAAATGGCACTGGTAAAACCAGGCCTGTACCTCTTTGTCTTGGCTCTTGTCAGGACTCAACAACTTGTCCCAGTTGCCAAGACCACCACGGATGGATTGGGCTGGTAATAAGTAAAGGAAACGTTAATTGCTGCTTCCCACAGCAGTGAGATATTGCTTGGCTCTCACCCAGCACACAGAGCTCCATCTAAGCAGACGTTTTAAACTGGGGGAAATGGAGCAACAGAAAGATTGGCTGCTACAGCTCAGCACCAGGGCAGCAGCAGGACACTCCTCACACAGCTGGGGTACCTGGCCAGGCCTCCTCGGGGCTTACAGGGCAGCATCCCACTGCAAAGGAGTTCAAACATTAGCTCCTGTCCTTCAGGCTTTCTTGCAGCCCTGTTTCATGAGTTGTCTTTGATGCATTTCCCTCAGCCATGCAGACCCTCGCTGCCTCTGCAGTGGTTATTGCATGCCACAGAGCAGTGACCCCAAAACCACAGGGGCAAAGGGTGGGGTTTTGGAGGGGTCCTGGAGAAATCCACCCCATCCCCTGCTGTGCTGCCATAATGAGTCATTCTACTGAAAATAAAAATCAGGTGAAATAATGTTTGGCTGCTTTCTTCTTTGCCCACAAACTGGAGTGTCGGGGGGACAGTGAATACTGGGAAAATATTATTATTTTTACAGCTCAGCTCAAACACCAACCTGGACTGTTTCTGTGCTCCTGGCAGTGGACTTGCTCTTCCGTGAGCTCGACATGCTCAGTGGCAGAAGTCCAAACCTTAAGAAGTGGAAGAAAGAAATGTGGGAAGCAGCAATTCCAGAGCAGCTCCCCAGAGGAGAGGAGAATTCCCTGGAAGAGCTGGGTGCCTCACCTGATCTGGCTGGATGCCAAGGGCAGGATGTTGTGGAGCTCCTGCGAGCTCGGCGCGCTGCCCCTGCTCGTGTACTGGTTCTCTGTCCCAGTCAGCAGCCCAAAGAGAACCTGCAAGCACCAGGAGCTGCTTGGATTTGGGGAAGAGAAGCTGCAAGGCACCAGGATTTAGGGAAGAGAAGCTGGAAGGCACCAGGATTTAGGGAGGAAAAGCTGGAAGGCACCAGGAGCTGCTTGAATTTGGGGTCCCTGCAGAGCTGACCCCGCAGGACACGGTGAGTCCACTGGCACCCCGTCAGCACTGAGTGTGACATGAAGTGTCTCCCTTCCCCCTCTTAACCCTGGTGTTTAATTCTTCCCACAGCTGAGTCCCAGACCTGTTTCAGCACTACTTAACCCACTGAGTGTTGCACAGGCTGCAGTGAATCCTGTGAGATAAAGTTCAGGCAGCCCCACACGCGGGGCCGTGCAGCCGGCTCAGCCAGCTCCTCTTATCTTCAGCTGGCACTGAACACCCTTCCCCTTCCCAAGCCAGTGCCAGGGCTTATCTGGGGTTATCAAACAGTGTAGAGGCAGCCCAGCTGAGGCAGTTTGCAGTTTCCCTGCTCCAGCCCTGCTCCCTACCGAGGTTCTCTGCACCAGGCGGGTCAGGTTGCTGTTCAGGTGAGGGGTGAACACGTCCAGGTCGAAGGGATCGATGTGTCCCTCCAGGAAGTCGATGACCTTCTCAATCCTGCAGGCAGAGCAGAGGGCTCCTGTCAGGGCTGACATCCTGCTGATGCCAGCTCTGGAGCAGCCAGGGATTTCCTGTCTGGGGTGACTGAGCAGAGCAGGAATTACTCAGCAGAACAGCAGCTGCCCCAAGGGTTTCCAACCCTTACACAACCCCAGCAGCTCCCTGTGCTACCCCCCAAGGCTGGAGCTAACACAAGGCTTTAACCCTTGGCTGGAAGCTTAATTGCTCACTCCAGGGGCATCCTCTGAGGACACAAGGACGGGGACCAGCCCACTGCCTCAGCCCCTGGCCACAGAACCCTCCTCAGTTTTGAGATGAGCTCGGTGTTTGTGCAGGTCAGAGCTTGGAGCCTGCGCTCTTTTAGGGCCCCCCAAAGCGCTGCTGGAGGATGTGAACCCCACAAAGTGCCATACCCGGAGTCCTGCTTGATCCTGCTGGGTTTTGTGTCCTCACTCTTGGCTGTCAGGATGATGCTGAGGTACCTCAGGTCGAAGAGTAACTGCAGAGCTCTGCTCTGGGTCAGGGGGAAGCTGTCTGGCCTCTGCAAACAGGACAGGCAGGGATGGGGCTCCTCCCTGGCACAGGGGAGGCTGCCCAAGGGGCAATATCTGAGAACACCAACCCCAAGGCACAACCAGAGTGTGAAATCTGGTGTCTGCTCCCCTCCTGCCTCGGCTGTGAGGGAGGCAGGGTGAGTGGAAAGGCGTCCCCTTTCCAGCTGTCACGGACAGCATTTGCTGTCCCAGGAGCTGGATGTGTCCCTGCCCCATCCCACAGCCAGGTACCTTCTCCTGCTTCTGCTCCTGCAGCTTTCCGTAGGCAGCGAGCACCTCTGCCATGCAGCTCCTCAGCAGCTCCTGCAGCGTGACCTTGGGCAGGGTGTGCCCCCCAACCCTGTTCACCTCCTGGCACAGGCTGAACAGGAGGCACTGCACGTGCCACGAGGGCTGGGCGGGAGAACAGAGATTATTTGCACTTGCTCTGTAAGCTCCATTCCCTTCCACATCCCTTCAGAGGGGTGGTGGGAGCGTCCCACTTCCTTGGCAGCCACAAAGCTCTGCCCCATAGCTTGGCTCAGGCATCTCACAGGGTCTGGCACCCCAGATTTTGGGTTATGGCAGCTCCCAAAGTCCCCAAAAGACCTGACCAGATTGCTTGTGCCTCTCCTGTCAGCACAGCCCCTGCTCTGCCCACCCGCTCCCTGGGCCTCCTGAATTCTCATCCAGCTGCTTTTCCCCTCAGATAATGGAGTTCACTGGACAAGGCTCACTGCATTTCCCTGTGCAGCCCCTCCCCTGCTGTGCAAACACAGAGCTCACTCCAGGCCTGGCCCTCCTCCCCCTGCCACCTGCTCTGTCCCCGTGAGGTCCTGCCTGTGCCACCACCACACCCTCGGGAAGCCACACGCCTCAGTTCCCTTAGGATTCCACAGTCCCACTGCTGCAGCCCTGCCCTTCAATGCATCCAGCTTCCACGGAATCTCTCTCCTGGGACCTCTGTGTTTAAACCAGGCCTAAGTGCTCCTCTGGCTCAGTTTTACAAGATCTGGGCCAACCTTACTCATTGAGATAAACAACGACAATGACCTATTTCCTTCCTCTGACCTCTGTCCTCACGAGGTGAGTATCTCAGAGAGCACCAGAGAGTGTTTGTGCTCTGTTTGTGTCACCCAACCCCCTCCCCAGCAGCTCAGGACAGGCAGGGCTGGGCTCCTCCCACAGGCTGCTCCTCGTACCTGCACTGGCAGCCGGATCTTGGACGTCACGCTGCTCCCAGACTCGGTTTCCTCCTGGATTTCGATCTCATCCCAGTTGGTGGCCGTGGCCAGGACAGACCCAGCTGTGTCCAGCAGCAACGTGTGGGTGAAGCACTGAACCAGAGCCTGCAGCACAACAAGGAAAGCCTGAGCACAGGACAGTTCTAGCAGGACCAAGGCCAGCCAGCCCACCCTGCCTGTGACCTCCTGCACCCCTGCACTTCCCAAAGTGAATCTGGTGGGCACCACACCACTGCAGCAGCACAGGGAGCTCTGGGCAGCCCCAGCGAGGGAACCCCTCCCCAAAAAACAACTCTGAGGAGGAAAACTGCTCCTTACCTTGGTGACAGCCGAGCTCCAGAGCTGGTAAGCCAACAAGCTCTGCTGCAGCAGCTCTGCCTTCACCCCCTGCCACTTGGCCAGCTCGGGGGGCACCTCCTGGGCTTTGCCCTTGCCCAGCTTCTTGGCAGAGCGCGGCTCCTTGGGCGCCGGCTCCGCGCCCGCCCTGCCCAGCACGCAGCGCTGCAGGTGAGGGCACAGCTCGGGCAGGGCCTGGCACAGCCTGGCCATGAAGAGCACGGCGTTGAGCCTGGCGTCCCCGGGGGGCTCCAGCTGGCTCTGGGCACTCTGGAGCTGCTCCTGGACGCAGCCCAGCAGGTGCTGGACGCAGGAGACGCAGCGGTCGCGGAGCAGCCCCTGCACGGTGCCGGCGTCGGCGAAGCGGTCGAAGGCAGAGCGCGGCGGCACCGCGGGCTCCTTGGGGACAGAGTCGTCCCCGGGCAGGTAGGACAGGACATCCTCCAGCCTGGCCTTCAGCTTGGAGTCCAGCGTGGAGCAGAAGCTCTGCACACACGGAGTCAGAGCCTGTGCCTTCATGGCCAGCCCGCTGCGGGCGAAGGGCCCGCGCTGCCCCACGCTGACCCACGCCGCGTCCCCGGGCAGGTCCCCGGGGCTCTCTGACCACAGGAACAGGGCCACGTTGTGCTCCAGCTGGATCTGCTTGCTCGGGGCACTGCTGCCAGCCTTCACTTCCAACTCCTGCAGGGCTACAGCCAGCAGCTGCTTGGAGCTGCTTGAAATGGAGTCGAAGCCTTCTTTGGTCAGAGTCTGTGACAGAACCAGGAGAAAAAACCAATTTCAGTGTGCCACCTAAACACACCCTCAGTGCACTGTGAGCTGGGGGTGCAGAGACCGGCTCCCCACAGCACAGCACAGCACCCACCTGCAGCCTGTCCAGGAAGAGCTGCTGCAGCAGCTCCTCCCAGAGGGACACAGGCCTGTCCAGCAGGCGCCGGCACACGGCCTCCCAGCTGTGCCTGCTGGACTCGCCGGACAGCAGCTCCCACACGGCGTCACGGATCCCTGCCAGCCCCTTCATGCTCTTCACGTACACCAGCAGGGTCCTGACCCCTGTCCTGATGTCATCGCTGCACCTGGAGGCAAAGTTTCACCTCTGTGAGGGGGGTGAGGCCCTGGGTGTGCTGTGCTGCCTCTGGCTGCTTCAATCAGGGAAGGATGAGGAGGATGAGGAGGATGAGGAGGAAGTCAGCCAGGCTGGGATTGCCCTGTCCCACTCACATGCTGATCCACTGCTGCAGGGTCTCCCTGAGGTGCTCCTGGCTGATGGGGCGTGCCAGGGTCCGCAGGGCCGGCTGGAATTCCACCACGGACTCGGGCAGGTACTTGAACCAGCTGCTCAGCTTCAGATCCTCCTCCAGCAGCCCTCCTCTGCCTGGAATGCCAGCCAGGGATCAGCCCAGCCCGGGGCACCCTCCTGCCTGCACACCTGGGCAGCTGCAGCCTCACCTGCGGGGTTCTGGCCCGTGCTGCTCTCCAGGGTGGAGAAGAGCAACCCACAGGGCAGGGCTGGCTCCGGGGCCATCCCCTCGGGCACGGTGTAGAACAGAGCATGGGCCTGGTACAGCGTGGTGGTGAGCAGCTCCATCAGGGAACACACCTGAGCTTTGATACCTGCGCCTGCAGAGAGCTGACTCTGAGCCCAGGCAGCCCTTCAGCACAGCTCAGCGCCACTCTGGTCCCTTCCAGGGAAGGGCTGGAGGGCAAAGAACCCAGCCTCACGCCCCACCTGCTCCCCCTTCCCCTTTAGGCTTGGCCTAAGCCCCTGAGAAGCGTTAATTTTTGTGCACCGTGAGATTTATGGGCAGCACGAGGTGAAGGCAGGGCTCGCCCCCAGCCCCCCGAGGAGCACTGACCGTGGTGTGGCTGGTTGAGCAGCTGCTGGATGGCCAATTTCCTGGCCAGCAGGAAGTCAGCCAGGGCCTGCCGTGGGGAGCTGTCCTCCAGCAGCATGATGGCACACAGGGCTTCTGCCACCGCCTGGTCCGAGCCCGTCCGGCAGCGCAGCAGGGCCTTGCTCTCCTGCAGGATGGTGGATCTGCCACGGGAACCAGCTGGGGGTCACTGCCCGAGCCCCAGGGCCAGCGGGGCTCCTGTGCTGGCTGCCAAGGTGGGACTCTTTCCTCACTGTCCCACTTGGATCTGAGTATTACAGGAGTGGTGAGGTGTTTTTTGTGCCACGCTCGCTTTGGGTTGGAAAGATCTCCCTGAATCCCTGTCAGTCCTGTCCTGGCACCTGATGGATTCCCCAGGATGTGCCTGCTGGCCACGGGACATTCCCTCACATCCCCCTTTCCCTGCCTGCTGGCGTTCCATGGCATTCCTGGGGCACCGTGCTCCCAGCTTTGGCTCCTGCCCTGGGCTTTCTGTGGGATGCAGGTGCAGTGCCCAGGCAGAGCCTCCTGGGACAGGTGAAGAATTCTCCAAATTTGCTGCAGCCCATTTCTGCCCTGCCTTCCCTGGGCTGTGCCTGAGCCAGTCCCACTGACAGGAGGCAGCTTTAGGATGGAGCAGCTCCAAATCCCTAACCCAGCCTGCTCCAAGCTTCCAGGACAGGACACTTCCAGCGATGGCACAGCCAAAACTTCTCTGGATAATAACCCGTGCCAGGGTCTCACCCAGCCCTTCCCACCTCGTTCCCGGCACACCTGAGGTGGCTGGCAGCCGCCACTTGCCGCAGCAGGATGGGGAAGCGGGCCAGGATGGGGCTGGAGCGGGCTCGGGGCGTGTCCAGCTGGAGCTGCCGGCGCAGGTGAGCCCCGAGCAGGTGCAGCCGGGCCGCGGGCAGGTAGCGCCCGCCCTCCACCGCCCCCCAGAGCTGCTCGGGAACCTCCAGCAGCAGCTTCAGCTGCGCCGCCGCCCCGTAGAAACTCTGCCGAGCCGGTGGGCGAGCCTGGGGAGGGCACACGGCGGTCAGGGGAGCAAGGGGGAGTAGGCAGGGGGATGAAGGAGGGGCGAGAATGCGGGATGGGGAGGAGGAGGAGGGATGGGGAGGAAGAGGAGAAGGGATGGGGAGGAGGGAGGGGGAAGAGAAGAAGGAATGGGCAGGAGGAGAAGGGATGAGGAAGAAGAGGGGANCACCCGGGTGCCGTTGCCATCACCGCCATCTTTGTGCCGGGCAGAGCCCTGTTGCCACGGCGACGCGGCCAGAGGGAGAAAAGGCCGCTTTGTTTATTTTCTTTGGCTTGTTTATTGATTTAATTGCGTTTTCTTTTTCTTCCCCGTTTCCCGGGGAAGCGGGTCGGGCTCCGCGGCCTGCGGGTGCCGCTGTCACTCCACACACCCCGCCAGGTTTCGTCCTCAGGGCGCTGTGGTTTGAGGGGGGGTTTGGTTCCAACAGGGCTGGGGGTGTTTGCCCGTTCTCCCATTGCAAAAACACCGCTCTGAGCACCCCAAAATCCACCCAGGGTGGGGTGGAACAGGCTGAGCTGTAAGGTCCCTTCCAGCCCCGAAGGCAGAGGCAGATCCGAGGCAGGATCCGGCTCCATGGGAAATGCTGCTGTAACCAGAGGTAGGCTCGGCTGTGAGGTTTTTGTATTCAAATCCCATAAACCCCGTCCGTGTTGGAAATTGAGATGGGAAGAAAAAAGGTGTTTTGGAGGGGTTTGGTTTGTTCGTGGGGATGGTGTTGGTGCTGCTGGGCTGCACAGCTGCTCAGAGCCAAAGTTTTTATTTATGGGAGTGGATAAAGTCTGCTCCCAGGGACAGGACAGGGGGAAACTGCCTCAGACAGTGCCAGGGGAGGGTCAGGATGGACATCAGGAGGAATTTCTCCGTGGGAAGGGTTGGAAGTGCCCAGGGCAGGGCTGGAGTCCCCATCGCTGGAGGGATTCAAAGCTGTGAGCATGTGGCACTTGGGGACGTGGCCAGTGGTGGCCCTGGCAGTGCCCAGGTCGGTGATTTCTGAGGGGTTTTCCAACCTGAACAGTTCTGGGATGCTCTCCCAGGGAGGTGTCCAAGCCTGGCTCGTATCCCGCTGCTCCAGCACACACAAACCACCAGGAACTGTAGGAAAACTCCTTTATTTCCCTCCCCGGGGCACAGACCGTGGCAGTCAGAGCCCTCTCTGCGGGAAGGCTCAGTCCCACACCGGGACACTGAGGAAGGAGAGCAGGGCTGGGAGCAGGGGCAGGAATGTCCTGGTCACAAGGGAGCCACTGACAGAGCACAGAAACGGCCACAGGGGATGGACAGTGCTGCTGGGGGCCCTGCAGGGAATAGAGAGCTCACTTCACCTCCCTTGCCCTGCAGGAGTCACCTGGCAGAGTGGCAGCAGCCCCTGTGGTCCCTCCTGGCTCGTGCACGGTGCCACCAACCCCCCTGGAACATGGGGAGGGTGAGGGGGAGCCGAGGGTGCCCTGTGGGGCTGTGTCAGCGGACAGAAAACCCCGCTGGGCACATCCAGTATGTACAATTTACATATATTTACAGTCAGCCATCCTGTCCCTCCTCCCAGACACAGCGTGGGGTGGGATGGATGGAATCCATGGATGGAGGGATGGAGGGAGTGGCCAGGCTTTGCATCCCTCAGCATCTCCTGGTCGGGAGGATCCTCCCAGTCTGGCTCTCGTGTCCTGGCTTTTCACAGTCCAGGTCCTGGAGCAAGCAGGGAATGGAGCTGAAATCCTTCAGGATACCCAAGTGCCAGGCTGGGCATCAGAGGCTGGCAGGGAAGGGTGGAGGTGCCCTGGGGCTGGGCAGCAGCAGGATCCCTTCCAGGTCCCATTCCTGGTCCCATTCCAGACTCAGCAGCAGGGAGGCAGCTCTGGGATCTGCTGTGTCCTTTGCTCGGTGATTCCCCCTGGGAGCAGCGGCAGGGAGGGGATGGAGGCTCTCCCTGAGCAGCTTGGAATGAGGCTGGATCGGAGCCTGGGAGCTCTCCTCGCCTGGGGCGGGCGCCCTGAGCAGTTCTGGGAGCTCCCAGTGGAGCCTCCCACAAAGACAAGGCTCTTCCCACTGTGGCAGGGTGGGGAAGCCCTCAGGAGATCGTTCCAGCCCAAGGCAGCGCTGGAGGCACGCGAGGAGCTGCAGGAAGGCTCCAGCTCCAGCCCCAGCCCGTGCAGGTCGATCCCATGGGATTGGGGAGCTGGAGACACCCCTCAGGCTCGCTGGGGGAGGCAGTGATGAGGAGGAAGAGGGGAATTGGTTCCCACAGGCTTTGGGGAGTGTCCCAGCCCCCAGGGATGCTCCAGGCATCCCGGGCAGCTCGTGGCACACCCCTCTCCCTGCTTCAACCACCTGGGATTTGGGAAATCCCTTCCTGCCTCTCCAGGCAGGAGCTGCCACTAATCCCTGCTGCCCGGGGCCAGTCTGTGCTAGGCTCAGTCTTTGGGCTCTGCGATCACCGGCAGCGATTTCTCAGCCAGCAGCCCTGCGAGGCTTCGCAGAGCAGATCCAATCTGAGGTCAAGTTCCCACTAAAATCAAGTGGCTGGCAAGGAAAACTTCGTTACCGGCGGCAGCAGCAGCAGCGGTGCTGGTGTTTATTAGTCAGCAATGAACAGCAGAAGGTTTCATTTCGCTGCTTTTACAGCCCCTCCCAGCGCTCCAAGGCAGCACATTTTGCTTTCCTGCCCTTTTTCCTCTGTGGAAAGGTGGCCAAGGAGAGCCCTGGCAGCCCCCAGGCGCCGCCTCGTGCCCCTGCCCTGCTGCATCCTGCCTCGGTGGCCTTTGGGGTGTTGGTGGCAGCACCCCAGGCCCCTCATCCCTCACCCAGCAGAGCCCCTGGGTGCAAAGCAGGGACACATTTCAGACCCAGAAGTGTCACCACCTGGGGGTTTGCCAAGACAGAGCTGACCTGGGCACGGGTCCTCGCCAGGGCTAGGAATTCCCAGGATTTCTGCATTTCCACATCAAACCAGCACAGAGGGAGGTGCTCCCAGCTGGAGGCTCCTCCATTGGGAACAGGTGTTCCCACTCATCCGTCGGGATTTTGGCGGCAGGAACAGGGCTGGGATGGACCAGACCGGCAAACCCGGGTCTGGCCCGGCTGCAGGAACACGGCTGGGATGGACCAGACCGGCAAACCCGGGCCTGGCCCGGCTGCAGGAACACGGCTGGGACGGAGCCAGCCCGGCAAACCCGGGTCTGGCCCGGCTGCGGGTGAGTGCCGGGGGCTCCCCACGTCCCCCGCCCACTCTCCACGCAGACCCCACCCCCGCGGGGTGCCCAGGGCGGCACTGACGCATCGCTGCGGCTGTGACACCGAGCCTCAGCCCGGCCCCGCTCCCGGCCCTCCCCGGGCAGCGTTTCCCCGTGCCCGAGCTGGAATTCCTGCAGCGTCAGCAGGGACCCGCTCTGCCCCGAGCCCGGCTCGGCTGCGCTCCCGCACCGGGGCTGTGCCCAGAGAGGGGACAGGGAGGTGCCACACGGGCACCTGAGCGCTGGCGCTGCTCCTCGGAGGAGCAGGAAAGAGTTAAAAGCAAACAATTGCTGACATGGCTTTGCTTTGTCTTGCGGTAAATGCAGAGAGGCAGGAGCAGGCAGCCAGCCTGGCGCTGAGCCCTTTTTGGGGAGCTGGCACGGGTGGCACAGCAGGGTGGGATGCCCCAGGCTGGGATTTGCTGCAGGAGCTGGGCAGAGCCATGGGAAAACTTCTGCCAGGGCTGGTGCTCCTGGCTGAAGCATTGCCTGGGGGTGCAGGTGGCACCCCAAAGCAGGTGGCACCCCAAAGCAGGTGGCACCCGGTGCTCAGCTCCCCTCCCGCACCGTTTGTGCCGCCGGGCGACGGCTCCGTGTGTGTCCGTGTGTGACGGTGACACCGGGGTGGGCTGGCACGGGGCAGGGTGACCGAGCCCCGGCTCTTTGCTCCACCCGAACCCCCCCCCGTTCCCACGGCTCGGCTCCGGAGCGGGGCCTGTGAACGGGCCCGGCCGCCGGCACAGCAGCTGCTCCGGGAGGAAGCCGGCACTTCTCCCGCTCCCCTGGGCTTTCCCTGGAGGGGCTGAGCTGGGGGGTCAGGGCTCCAGAGCCCGGTTTGTGGCGAGCTGGGAGGGCAGCCAGGGACAGGGACAGGGATGGGGACAGAGCCGAGCGCTTCGGGACAGTCTTGGGAAGCAAACACAGCGGATGTGGGGCCAGCCCTGCCACCCCTCACACAGCGCAGGATCCAGGGGCGTGGATCCGTGCTGCCCTGCCCTTCCTCATCCCCAGCTGCCGGGAGCCCCCCTGTCTGCTCTGCCCGGTCCTTTCGGCTCGGACAAGGGCGGGGACCGAGTCCCCAGCGCCCCCCTGCCCGTCGCCATCCTCTCCATCACCCCTGCCTCCAGCGTGACTTGCCTGGGAGGAGCAGGGAGGTGTCACCCAGAGATCCTCGGAGCCGCGGGCGGACAAACCGCGATCTCAGCCGGCTGCAGGAGCCGCTGGCAGCGCCAGCTGCCCGTGCCAGGCTCCTCCGATGTGTCAGCGCTGCTCAAACACTTCCAAGGATTGATTTCCCGGCGGGGAGCGGAGCCCTCGTGCCGCGGCTGCCCGGAGCGGCGATCGCGGCCGCCGGCAGATGCGGGCGGTGCGAGGGCAAAGGGGGAAATTCTCCATCCGAGGAGAAAATCTGCGGGCAGGGAAAGGGAAAGGGAAAGGGCTCTGCAGCAGCGGGGCACGGCAGGGCTGGAGGAGCCGGGTGGCGTCCGAGGGGCTGCTGCGGGGGAAGTCACCTCCGTGCTGGCGTGTCCCCTCCGGGCAGGGCGGCTGTGACAGTCCCCCAGCACGGGGAGGCAGCGGAGTGAGGAATAATAAAATAAAATGCGATCCCAAACATCCTGGTCTCCTCGGGAGGGACGCTCGCCGGGAGCTCCTGCCTGTCCCCGTGTTGTCACAGACCTGTGGCTCCTCCCGAGGTCCCCCTGTGTGCCCAGGTGCGCCCAGCCAGCCGGCCCCGAGGGTGGCACGGGGGACCCAGCAGAGCCTCCCCGGCCCTACCTGCGCCCACGGTGGCACTTTGGTGTCGAAACGCGCCGCGTCGCCGGGAGTTGTCTTTGTTTTCCTGGCGAGGCGGCTCCTCCTGACCAGTATCCTCGCCAGCACTTGAAAGCCACCCCAGCAGAGGAGCCCCGAGGCCACCGGGTGCTCACAGCCGTCCCCTCGGGTGGCATTCCTGCCCCGAGCCCGCGGTGCCACCCCCCTGCCGTAGAAGGGCAGCCAGCAGAAGATGAAGACGGCCACCACGATGGACACCATCCTGGTGACTTTCTTCTCGGACTTTTTCCGCTTGGAGGAGCCCACCCTGATGCCCGAGGACTTGACTTTGATGATGATGAACAGGTAGCAAAGGCAGATGATGGTGAGGGGCACCAGGAAGCCCAGGATGAAGGCGTAGATGATGAACCCCGTGTACCAGGCGCCCGACTCTCCCGGCCAGATGATGGTGCAGCTACTCCTGCCGTGGTTGTGCTGCACCCCAGCGTAAATCATGATGGGCATGATCACCAGCAGGGAGACGCCCCAGACGGCCACGTTGATCATTTTGGCCGTCCTGGGCCGCCTCCACTTGGCAGATTTGATGGGATGGACGACAGCCAGGTACCGGTCAACGCTCATCACCGTCAGGCAGAAGATGCTGGTGAACTGGTTGATGCCATCCACCGTCATGACGATCCTGCAGAGGGCTTTGCCGAAGGGCCAGTGCACCAGGGCCACCTGCATGGCCAGGAAGGGCAGGCCCAGCATGAAGAGCTCGTCGGCGATGGCCAGGTTGAGGATGTAGATGTTGGTGATGGTTTTCATCTTGGCGTAGCGGAGGATGACGTAGATGACCAGCGTGTTGCCGCACAGCCCGACGATGCAGACCACGAAGTAGATGAAGGTGAGGATGGCGTTGCTGGTCAGGTC
>WEZZ01007437.1:58880-79834 GCA_013400585.1 Chloropsis cyanopogon | reverse complement strand
ATTCTTCATTAAGGCACCAGCTGTTTTGTTATGCAAACTGAAGGTTGAGAGATTTCAATTAATGATGATTGTGAGGTCTACTAATATTGACTGCTGTCTCCACTATCGATCTGGAGTGCTAGTAAAATTCCTCCAGCCTACCATGCCAGGCAGGTTTTTGAGAAGTGCCTGCATTCTCCTCCTCCTGCTGAACTGCAAACTCCCGCATCTCATTAAAATTGATTATGATTGTGTGCCCAATGATGGCAGGTTGACTTGCAGTTTTGCTGGCTTTGTGGGTAATTTTCCCTACCATGCCTTCTTCAATTATTTCTTAGCTAAATAATTCATAGCAATCTTACAAAAGTAATAAGCATACTTATTGCTTTTTAACTGATACTACAAATGGAAAAGGAAAAAAAAAAAAGAGAAAGCAGAAAGAAAAATGCTGCCTTGTCTGCTTTTATACTGTCTTCTGGTCTCACACGACAAATACTGGGTTGTAGCTGAGTTGCTGTGTGATAGTCACTAACCAACCCTCCCCCAGTTTTGCTACACATCTGTAGATTGCATAAAGTGAAGGATTTTGGATGTCCAATATTGACAGCCCTATGTGAGTTATTTTGTAGTTTGAAGTAGATGACTGAAATTAAGTACGGCTGGAATTTGAAAGTCCTTGGAGGCATTAACAAAAATAAACTCATTCAAATAAATGGACATTTGTAAGAGAGTGAGCCAAAAAGCCTTTGAAAAAGAAATTCTATTTTAATAAATACCCTTTTAAATACACAAATGGAAAGCAATCACACAGAGCATTTCCAGTAAGGAATAGGTATTCTGTAGGCAGGACCTGCAACATTTGGGAGTCATTTTTTAGGTTCCAATAGTCCTTGGATCTGACTCAAAATTATTCTTTAAAAAGAAGATTATGTCAAAATTCCTACCTTTGTTTTACAATTCTTACAAAATTGACCTAATGTAACTGTTCATCCACACATGCACATGCAGAATCCTACCCTTTTTTCCTGTCATTTGCACAAGATGTGGCTAGTCTTTCCACAGCAGACTGTGGACACATAGAGGAACATGAGTAATGGTACCAGACCTGTCAGAGAATAACTGAGCAGGAACATCCTCAGGGACTTTCCTTCCGACCCCTTCATCTCTGCTGCTCCATGTCCCAGAACCATAGAATCATCTGGATTGGAAAGGATATGTAAGTCCATCAAGTAAGTCCACCATTAACAGAACACTGCCAAGTCCACCACTAAACTATGTCCCCAAGTGCCATATATGTTTATATTTGAAATACTTCCAGGGAAGGTGACTGAACCACAGACACCATCAATCTCAGGAGGAATGCTGTAAAAGCCAGCTCACAGCAAGATATCAAAGTCAAATAGAAAGAAGATCTGTGTAGAATGTGTTCCCTAAAGATAAATGGCCTTTTTCAACTACAATGTACAGAGTAGAAGATTCTTTGTAATAATCTTCCGCAGAAAGGGCTTTGGAGGAGATTTTCCATTTTAAGACACTTCAAATGATAGAAGAGATCTTACTTCTTGGCACAGATCTATGTCCTGCACTTATCAAGCAAAAAGTCTTGTGTTTTTTGGACACCAAGGAATCCATCAGGCTAGGAATTACACAGTCCCTAATCATAGAGCGGGAGGAACTCTCCAGATATGTGTTTCCAGTAGATATTACACAGCTGAGTGGAAAATACCTGGCCTTATTCTCCTACCTTTTTCAGCTGATTCCAAGAACATTTCACAGCCTTAATGTGGAATTTCTGTTGGCTTCGCTGAAAGTTTCCTAAGTATGAGGAACTACTTATATAGGATTATCAGACCATTATCACACCATCCTCAGCATTATCAGATCATCCTCAGCAGAGCCACCACTATAATGGGAAGAAAAACACATAAAGAGTAGAGAGCTAGACAGCCAGAGAGGACAAGTAAGAATTTCTCCACAGTTTATCTTCCTTTCTCTGACAATTCTAGAACATATAACTTGGTTCTGAGATCTTCAAACTGTGGGGTTTTGTTTTTTTTCTGAATCCTGTATTAATTTTTTTCTTTTGTTTTTACTGAAAATCCTGATATCTTTTGTCATTTTGGCTCCACAGATTGTTTTTGGATCTAAACCATTGTTTTCTGAAATCTTGCAACAAGAGATTTGATCAAGGTCCCAAAATTTGGAACCCAGAATTGGCTGAGCTTAAATCTGAAATATATTTTTTTCAGCTGAGAGGTTGAAAACAAAAGCCTAGCCAGTCAAGAATTTACAATGGGAATACAGCTAGAAGCACTACATGGTGTGCAAGAAGGAAGACCTGGACCCATTTTTTATTTTCAACAAACCCAGTGATTAATTAAACATTAATTAAAACACATTAATTAAAAAGGATATATTCCTTTACAAGATTTTTGAGTGTCTGTATCTGACAGACAGTGTCTGTATTGGACAGAGAGGTAATCATTCTATTTCTTGGGGACACAGAGAGAGTACTTGGCAGAACTTAAACGCAAAGAGCTCAGAAAGTTTTTTATATCAAGTTTCTTTCTGTTCCCTTTCCACTTAGGGTACATGAGAATTTTGCAGGGTCTGAAAGTTAAAGTGGCTTTATTAAGAAGTAGAGCTGTTAAGGTCCTCTGATTTTGAAGAACAATAATTATTTTTTTCAAACATTCCTTGGAAATTTTTCTTTCAAGTTGTTTAATTGGGAAGAAAACATTTAACTCATTACATTATTCTTCTAAGAAATTATATTTCTGTATGTCCTTCTTATTCCTCCTAATTTTCTTTGCAAGGATTTTTCTCTAGCAGTCAGTGAAGCTAGAAATGCTTGTTGCTAAACACCTGTATGAAGTTTGTCTCTCAAGAACTATATTTATCACTTTTGTAGCCTCTATTTTTTGTAAGTATGAATGTTCAGCAGATGTCTCCATGGCTTAAAGGGCTTTATAACATATCTGAATATAATTTTAATTTTTTACCAAATATACAAATATATGGCTCCTCTCTGGAGAGGTTCTTTGCCTTTTAAGGTTGTTCTGATATCCTCCAGAGTCACTTTCTCAGACAAGATCCACATGAGATCCTCACTCCTGGAGAAAGATGGTAGTTTTTATAGAAATGGTTCCCTTTGCATCTCGCAGCAGAATTTTAAAGCCTATATGGAGGAACAAAATGTGAATTTTACAGGCAACTTCTCTTTGCATACTTTCCAGCAGTTTTGCAAGGTGATTTAGGAAAGGATTAATTTAACTGAGTGTCAAAGTAGATTTCCTGCCAAAATAAATAGGTGATCCTGCAGGATCTCTGCAGCCAGAGAGGCAGCTTGAGCAGAGGAGTCTACTCTGAAGAAAGCTCTCTTTCCACAGATCTGTGAATGTCTTGCCCTGCAGATGGGAGTCACTCATGAAATCCTAGAATCCTGGAATATCCCGAGTTGCAAGGGACCCACAAGGATCATAGCATTATAGAACATCTGGAGTTGGAAGGGACCCACTCCTGCTCCTGCACAGCACCATCCCCAAGAGTCACACCATGTGCCCAAGAGCACTGTCCAAACATTTATTGAATTCTGTCAGGCTTGGTGCTGTGACCGCTTCCCTGGGGGGCCTGTTCCAGTGCCCAAACACCCTCTGGGTGAAGAACTTTCCTCTAATATCCAGCCTAAACCTCCCTGACACAATTCAGGTCATTCCCTCGAGTCCTGTCACTGGTCACCACCCAGGAGAGATCAGTGCCTGCCCATCCTCTTCCTCATATGAGGAAGCTGTAACTCACCTCAGTCTCCTCTTCTCCTGCTGTGCCTGATGCTCCCAGGACAAGGTTGGCCCGCCTGGATGCCAGGGCACTGCTGGCTCATGTTCACCTTGCCACTGACCAGGACCCCATGATGAAAGAGAATAGGGGGCACTACACAGCATGTAGTGTTGATCATCAGTGACTGTCCCTTGCTTGGTTTTAGGAAAGCATAGGTAACTTACTGAAGATTTCCCACACTCTACTGTGCTGAGGTGTACAAAGTATCCCCAACAGCAAGACAAGCAGGAGATGAGATATGGCTAGATTTTTCATTTATCTTTCAGATTTTCTTATTCAGAAGCTGACAATCACAGAATCATCCTTGTAACAGAGACTGACCCTGCAGTGTTCTTTAATTCATCTTTTGTTTCCAGAGCTATTCAGAAAACTGCAGAAAATATATTTCCTTACAGACAATCTCTTTACATAGAGAAAGGCAACAGCAGCTTTCTGTCAAAATTTCATGGTTTAAAGTGTGCTAATAATCCCATTCTTTCCTTTTCAACACAGGAAAAAACCCCTCTATTTCCCCAAGGGAAATTTTTGCAACCTGCCAGGACAGCATTATGAACATTTTTTTCATCCAAGAATCCCACTGTGCTTTGTAGACATTAATACACTCTATTTCAGAAGAACCCTATATCATATAGTGACTTTGTATATATGTGCTGCTCTCAAATGAGAAAGCTGAGACACTTGTATTACTTTATCATTTTCTGCTGTTTACAAAGAATTTGTAACTCAGCTGACTGAGTTGCCTCCTCTTCCAAGCCTGCTATTTAACCAGGATGTGGAAGCAGTTCTCCAAAGGCTATGAGCAGTATATCTTAAGTCAGAATTATTTAATATGCATCCACATCTACACAAGAGTTTTCTAGCAGCCTTTCAGGAATGGCATGCCAGATGCATTTCCCGAGATTCATTTGCAGAAGCTCTGGAGAAGGGTAGATATCTGACTGTCAGAAGGGCTCATCATCGATGCCAGTCTCAACCTGGGGATTATTCCAATTTGCAAGGTCAGAAGATGTTCCCCACATTGTGGATGACAGAATGGATTAGTGGTGGCCTACAGCCCCTCAGCCCTTTTCACAAGTGTCTGAGAAACACACTGCTGCCCATTGAAAGGGAAGATAGTCCAACAAAGCTGTGCTGCTACATGCTGTCCTAAACGTATAAGTTGTCAGCCCTGATGAAGGCATCATTCCCTTACTCAAACCTCTTAATCAGTAATACTTTCTAAAATTATAGTGATTTTTTTACTTTTGAAGAATTTTTCCCAGGTCTCAGGTGAGTTGTATCTTTTTTGTTGTTCTTCATCAATATAGTCAGCTAAGTAAGCAACTGCAAATTCCCATGCTAAAGGAAAACCAATTGCTACATAAAAATCTTACATTTCTAGGCAAAGGAGAATACATTGGATACTGTCTTTTTTTTTTTTTTTCCCAAGGGAGAAAGTGCAGTGCAAGATCGACAGTCATCCTGTAAATAATTTTGCCAGAAGGATGAGAATGAGAAGAGCCTTACTGGTAAGAGTTACAGAGTTTTCTATGGCATATCCTAAAAGCAGAGTTGCCTGCTATGAAAGCTGTGCATTTAGCATCAATAAATCTGCACACCTTGCAATCAGGAGTTCTGAAAGATTTGACCCCGCCCTCTCTAGACCACTACAACTATCTTAAAATAACATTTGAAACAGAGATACAGACTCCTGGACAAAGCCAGTGTTGTATGAATAGTTCAATAAGCAGATCCAAGTGACTACAGGTCTGTCAACCCAGCATTGATCTTCAACAAAATAACTGAAAATGTGCTATGAGGATTGATTAATAAAGAATTAATGCAAGGAAATGCAACAGCTCCAGTAAGATGGGAAGCAGATGCGATCAAACTCACTCGATTACTTTTTCAGATTAGACAGGAAGTGTGGTATGTAGAGGCAAAAAGGCTGATAGAATACACTTATGCCCAGGATTGGTACTGCATGACATTTTATTTGCCAATAAATTCAGGATTATATAAGACTGAGTTGGCATGCCATATAGATTGGAAACAAGCTATTGATCAGTGTTAAATTTTAATCTTATATGAAGAATCATCATTAAGCAATTATGTTACTTCTGGGAGATATACACTGCTTAAAAATTTATCAACACAGTCTGTGCAACACCAGCTTTAAAATCATTACTAATGAACTATGCAAATGCCATCAAAATAAGGATAGCAAAGAAGAGCAAAAAGAAGGATGCCTTGAAGCCTACCTAGCTAAATTGTTCAGCTAGTTAGGTGAAACCCACTTATATAAAGATAAATCTGAAAGAACTTGGGAGTCACCAATGACAACCAGCTGAACATGCTCTCTAAAAGTAACATATTGACCAAAAATATTAATAATGTCCCTTGGATAATTGGGAAGTGTCTATTAGAATTACTCAGCGCTGGAGCCACAGCTGTAGAAAACCCTGTCAGTAATTTGTGAAACAGGAAAGATTTGAGGAAATGTCATTAGAATAATAGATAAATTGAAAAATTCACCTTATATAAATTGGTTCAATAGTGGATACTGCTTCCCTGTATAAACATTTCTTTTGTTTTATAGTGAGACCATCATAGCACCAGCACTATCTTAATGCAATCATACAATCATAGAATGGTTTCATTGGAAGGGATTTTAAAGATTATCTGGTTCCAACTGCTCTACCATAAGCAGGGACACATTCCCACTAGACAGATTCCTCAAAGTCCCATCAACCTGACGTTTAACACTTCCAGGAAATGGAGCATTCACGGCTTCTCTAAGCGACCTGTTCCTGTGCCTCACCATTAAGGATTTCCTCCTAATATCTAATTTAAACTTGCCCTGTTTCATTTTGAGGCCATTGTCCCTTGTCCTGTCACTCCATGCTCTTGTAAAAAGTCTCTCCATATCTCTTGCAAGCTCCCTACAGGTACTGGAAGGCCACAATTAGATCATTCAGAAACCTTCTCTTCTCCAGGATGAACAGTCTCAGCTGTCTGACCCAGTCTTCTTAAGAGAGGTGTTCCAGCCTTTGAATCATCCTCACGGCTCTCCTCCGGACTCAGTCCTACAGGTCCATGTCCTTCTCACTTGGGGACATCAGAGCTGGATGCAGCACTTCAGGTGGGGTGTCATAAAAACAGAATCATGACATCCCGGAGAAAAATATGCTCAAAATTTTATCAAAAAATGTAGTTTACATAAAAAAAACCATTAGATGTGTTTAGTCCAGAAACATAATTGTGAGTAGAAAACAACGATGTTGAGAAAGGAAAGGCCAAGGAACTCAGTGACTGGAAGGCATAAATAGAAAAAATGAGGGCAGTCCTTGTTGCCTTCATTGTGGTTATTGGAAGAGGTGACTGCAGTGGTCCACCAGACCTTGAACCCTACCAATCTGTACAGAAATAAGTTTTCAGTGAAACCTGAATGCCAGGAGGCCAAATTCTTACATAATTGCTGCTAGTCTTAACAAAATGCCACATATGGTTTCTCCATAAACAAGAGTCTGCTCTCAGATCATACTTCAGATTCTGTTGCATTGTCATAGTATGTCATAATATAATATCACTGTCTACTAGGGCTCATCTCTCCAAATATACTGTTAATCTTCTATTTATACTATTCAAGGAAAATGATGAACAGAGACATCTAGTTTATTTAAGCCAATCTGCATTCACACTCTCTAGACACAGCCTGATATATTGGTGGCCCAACAACAATCTTTTAATAGCTTTTAAAAAATGTTTGAATATGAGTTGATAGGTTTTTCTGTAATACAAAGTGCTCTGTTGTTTGGGGGGAAAAGTACTTGCTATTAACTCTGCATACTTGAATAAGAACCTGCCTACATAATTCAACATTTGTTGGAAACGTAACTAAAAGCAATATATTTGCTGTCCTCACTGATTGTCTTTCAGTGCAATTTCTAGAATACCTAGGGCGGTTGTACCTAAGCAGCTGTGTTGAGCAAACTGATACTCTGTCTAGTAGTCAGTTCAGGTTATTATCATATAATCATTACTTGTTTGTACTATGTCACCTAGAGGTTTCACTTGAAATGAGAATCATTGTTGGAGGAACTGCCTTTGCCCAGACAGCTTATGGCTTAACAGTTGAGACAGATGAATGCACTTTGTCTATAGTAATGAGGATTTTGCAGAGCAATTTACTTTCTGTTATGCTTGATTAAACCTATTATGCCTTTACTGACACTTGTGCAACCCCATTACCCTTTGTAGGTTTACACAGGTATAACAGGTTGGACCTCTAACAGGAATTAATTCTGTGATTTCTGCATAAGAACAAGTAGGATTCAACTCACTCTGTCTTAGCTGTATTAGCTCAGCAGGATGGACAACAGTGAAAATTACCTGCAGTGAAATGTATTTTTGGTTCTAAATTACAGGGATGGGACTAGATATGAAGAGAGATCTCTACTGAACTGCAAGATTCTTTGTTATACTTAAAAGATTTTAAATAGCAGGAGAATTCTTCAAAAACACTGAAGTAGCTACGTGGACATAAAGTGCAAAAATTGCTGCTATTTGGTTAAGGCAGCAATTGAATCAGTTGGCAAATCTAAGTAGAGCTGATATTACTGGTGTGGTTTAAACTAAGGGATCTATTAAATCTATAAACAGATGTTTCAAGATCAATTTTATTACTGAATCTGAGAAAGCTGTTTTCTTCCTTGCCAAGACACTTTCCACAGTTAGAGAACATATATTTAATTCACTGTCTATTTCTGCTCACACAAACATCAAATACAAAACCTTGAACTACCTTCTATGGGATAAATAGCAAGTGGGCAATGTTTAATTATGTAGGATTATGTATGTCAGAACAAATGTGGACTTTTAAAAGTCTATATCTTGCACTCTCAAATCCTTGTGTGCAAGAACTTAATAAACAAGTGTCAGTGCATCATCACCCTAAGGCAAATGTTTAACCAGTATAAAAAATTACTTGACCTACATTAGCTTTACTAAGAAAATCACTTTTGAGCCAGTATTGTACATAATCATGTGTCCTACTTTGGAATAGGCTTGTAGACAATACACTAGCACTGAGAAGCATAGCAATGTGTATCCATTTAAAGTTTATTCAATGTGAACAACACAAAAATTCCCAAGTTCCTACTAAATTTGACTGCAAAGGTCACTGTTATTTTTCCACATCTCCTCTTTCTGCAAAATTAGAGGCATATGTGGTGAAAAGAGCTTTTCAATAGGGAATTAACTGACATGAATAGGTACTTAGTTGTTGATCACAACATGACTAAATTTTGTTCCATTGTATTTTATCATCTGTTTGATACAATTGGTATCATATGGAAGCTATGTCTGCCTTACCAAGCAGAATGGACCAAGAGGAGCAGACTCTAGACAGAAATGCATGGGCTTTGGTACCTAACATCCACATTTTGAGAGCTTTTCATTTACTATTAGACTAACTCTATTGTGATCACAGAGCCTGCATACCTATTTGTGGCTGGAGTGCAGTGGGTGTGCCTCTGGAGCAAATTTTCCAGTATAATTTCACGCAAAATGAATTGAGCTTGGCACTCAGAAACATCTGCATGCTGTGAGCCAGAGCAGGGACTGCTGGGAGATGTATTTCAAAAGTGCTTTTCTGGTCTGAACTAAAACACTGATACACCAGATACACCAGAAAACCATGCTGTCATTCAGCCAGACCTGGACAGGCTGGGAAATTGGGCAGAGAAGAGCCTAATGAAGTTGAACAAAGGCAAGTGCAGGATCCTGTACCTGAGGGGGAATAATTCCATGGACCAGCACAGGCTGGGGTTTGATCTGCTGGGAAACAACTCTGCAGAGAAGAACCTGGAGGTCCAGGTCCACAAGCTGTCCATGAGCCAGCGGTGTGTCCTTGTGGTCAAAGGTATCCTGGGGTGCATTGGGAAGAGCGTTGCCAGCAGGTCACAGGACATGATCCTTTCCTTCTACTCAGCCCTGGTGAGGCACATCTGGGATGCTGTGTCCAATTCTGGGCTCTACAGGACAAGAAAGATGTGAAGATCCTGCAGCAGAACAAGCAGAAAGCCAGGAAAATTTTGAGGGGAGTGGAGTTTCTCTTTTATGAGGAAAGGCTGAGGGAGCTGGGCCTGTTCAGCCTCACCAAGAGATGACTGAAAGGGGATGTATATGAGTATCTTAAGAGGAGGTGTCAAGAGTACAGGCCAGACTTTTTTTCAGTGGTGCCCAGGACGAGGTCAAGGAGCAACGGGCACAAACTGAAACACAGGAATTTCAATAGGAACATGAGGGCAGACTTCTTTACATCGAGGGTGACCAAGCACTGGAAGAGATGGACCAGAGAGGTTGTGGTGTTTCCTTTGCAGTAGGTGTTGAAAACCTGTTGGACATGAATCCTGTGCAACCTGCTCCATGTGAACCTGCTTTAGCAGGAGGGATGGACTAGATGATCTCCAGAGACTCAGCCCTGCTGTGCTTCTGTAAAACACTAACACGCTCAGAGCAGAGTGCATTTTTTTTTTCCAATATTTTTTGATGAGGAGAACTTACTGTGAGACAAATCACATTGTCTGTTATCTGGTTCCTCTTCTCCTATATGGGTGATTAATTCTGACTGGGGAAGTTTAAAGCAACAAGTAAAATATGATAAACAATATCTGTCACATAGGGAGCTTGGCTAAAAGGTTCCTGTCACTATTAATAATATTTTTTTGTTTTCAGCCTCCCTGTTTATTGTATTAGTAGCAGATGTAAAATACTACAAAAAGTAAACAACTTTCAGTAGATGCTACCAGTGAAAATCTGGCCTCTAAATGCAGATATTTAAACTTCCTCTAGACAGACAGATAAATAGTCTGAAGGAAAAACCTCAGGGATAGTGCATATACAAAAAAATAATGAACTAGCTCAAACTCTTTGTGTTGTGTTGTATTGTATGTCAAGATGCCTCACTCTATACCACCAATACAAGAAAATATCACTTGGCACCTCCTAAACTTATATAATTTGTCCAGAAGTAGCTATTTTATGCTTATTCCATCTTACAGAGACTTTAGGCCACATACAGTTAAAAAGTTTTCAGTTACAGACTTAAAAATTGTAAACAAGTACAGAAGATACTATTATGCTCTAGCTAACCTGGTTTTGGGGGGAAGAAATAATGCTTAATTTCAGGCACCTGAACAAGTTCATTGCAGTATATTACTTCTTTAAGTGAAGCACATTCTAATGTGCCCTGGAGGGGTGGGACCACTCTGACTCCCAGAGACATGTAAAATAACTAGAATCCACATTCTGCACTGACACAAAATCTCTAGAAAATTTCTACACAGTCTTTAGCCATTTTTTATTCACCTGCATATACAATATTGGAAATAATGAGAAATGTTCCATTTGTTGACATATATGAAAAGCTTCACACAAGAAACAATTTTCTTCAATTACTGAAGAAAAGAATAACTGCAAGAGAAAAACAAATAAGTTTTAATTAATTGAAATTTATAGAAAAACATTTTGAGATAGTGTTAGATAAACAAATAAATTATTTAAATTAATTTCAGTGCTTTTAATCTGTGGTAGAATTTTTCATTCATATAAATTTCATTGGGAAAAAAAAACTTGATTTATAAAAGGTTAAAAATAATTAAGACAAAAAAATGACTGGATTTCATGGATAAGTTTAGTACTACCATATCTTTTTTTTTTATTATGCATCTAATAAAATATGCTTCTATACTAATAGGCCTGCAAATTTTCAGAATGTGTCTCTATGTGACAACATAACTTATGAGTTATTGCATAATCCTTTCCTACCTTTTATGGATAGAAGTTATGTTTCTATGAACATTACTATCTCAAATCCATATGGCTGAACAGGGAAAAAAATCCAAAAAAAATTGAGATCTTCCTATAATGTCTAAAACTGTATATATACTTAATTTGTCTTGAAAGAGATCATAATAAATGAAAGGTAATTTTAATATGCTGCTACTTCTTTCCTGTAGAAACTTTCTTTAGCAATTAATATTAATTTATGATTAAGTATTTGGGGAAATGACATATCCATTTTAATTAGCAGTCACAGGACTTTTCTCCGTTATTTTAATCTGGAACATTAATGCTGGACCACTTTCACACTGTGCTTTCAGCGGTCTCTTTCCCTCTGTCTCACTCACATGTCCATATGTATATAAAGCTAAAACAATACACCAGAATTTATTCCTTTCTACAATTTAACTGAATTAAAACTGATGTGTCTTTTGAAAGCTCTTGCAAGCAGTAACCCAAGAATGTGTGGGGATGATATCACTAAAGTTTCCCCTAATATATCTATACATTTATGTGTATGTTTGGAATTGTATGCATATCAATACAGAGAAATGGAATTGACACAAGCATTTGACTTTATACAAAACTGCATAAAGAAAATCTAGAGTCACAGGAACTGCACTGCTATGGAAATCCTCAGTTATTTCAGTATTATAGACATTAATAAAATTTTCCATTTTCCATTAATAAAATAAGTTTCCACAGAACCTTAGATTTGGATGAGACCTTAAAGATAACCTAGTTCCAAGAACCCTGCCATGGCTAGGGTCACCTTCCATCAGACCAAGAAGCTCTAGACCCCATCCAACCTGGCCTCCAGTAACAATTTTTTCAGCATATTGGCAGAGTTTGTGTTCTAGCTAATAGCCAGACTTGTCTGTGGATGTTACATTACAACACTAAATGACTGAAGTTCACTGGTAAAACTCATGTCATGAACCTAAAGCCTGGGTCTGGTAGTGCAAATCTAGAGTAAAGCATAAGTGAATGTGGAGAAAAAAAATATGTATGTCCTTGCCTTGGAGCCAGGATGGCTCCAGTGTTTTGTGTTGTTTATCAATCTCATTTCTCCCATATCCTCTTTGTGATATACAGTTTGTGTATGCATTGAAAGAAGAGGTCATATAGACTTCCCTTAGCTAATGTTTTACACTTCTTCATACCCAGTTACACAGAGAGGTCTAGAGATCCACACTGCAATTTGAAAATATAACATTGTGTATTTGATAAGAAATATATATGTCAATATGATGCAAAATTTAATTCTTGATTGGGGTGTGACCCGCCTTAAAAGATGGAGAGTAAATATTTTTAAATAGACACGTCTTCACACAGTCAATACCTTTACAACAGTAAAGGAACTCAGACTGAAGATCCCCTTCACAAGGTCCAAGAACACCATTTTCTTTGTGATATCTACAGGACAATGTAGGTCTTAATACCTGTAGTCATGGGAAAGGCTAATATCAATGTGAGCAGCTGGATACAGTTGGTAGAAATGCCATGCAGACTACAATTTAGATGTAGAATTGGGTGCAGTTGGTAAGAGGCTCTTACTCTAATGGGGAATCCTGGGGAACAACGTGGGGGAATGTGTATTTTGAAGCACTGAAAGAAATTTCAGTAATGGTGATTGTAGTGGTAGACATAATATGCTGACAAAAAATAACATCAAAGTAAAGGTGTTTCTCCGGAAAGGTATATTCATAAGACGTAAAGAAACAAGAGAAAAGGAATTGAAACAATACTTGGCTTTGGATAAAAACACCTGTGTTAATGGGCTAAAATATATTGTGGGAATTCTGGAAAGTTGATAGTAGTTTATTATTGATCCCAGAATCTAATCTGGACATGAGAAAAGATTACTGCACTTTGGTTGGAAAGATAAATTTTACAGATATGCATAACAGAGAATTATCCTGTTGTGAGGAAAAAAAAGTCCTACTGGCTCAAATAACATTGATGCACCCATTTGAATAAGAATTGTTGTTAACTATAAAAGCCTTCAGTGTGCAGCATTTAATTTGTTTTGAAAAGAACAACAACAACAACAACAACAACAACAAAAGTTTAAGAAAATAATGCAGTTAAAACTGCTCAAAGCTCTTTGTTTCAAAAAGACAGCACTTCAACTAAAGTAAGCCAGGAGTACTTCTGAGCTCCCAAATGTGGAAATGGGCCTTGGCCATCTCCCAAGGGAATGAGGGCAAAGCCTTGGCACATGTCTGCTCCCTTCCCTTGCTGAACTTTGATTTTGATGGGAAGGAAATCTGGGCCCATGAGTCAGGAGGGAGAGGCACCTCGCTCTGACACTGTGCCCTATCTGGGGATCAAGCAACCGGGAATGCAGGCACCATGCCGGGTGTGCAAGCTGCTGAGCTTGGATGCAGCCCAAGGTAACTATTTAGGGAGACCAGCTGAACTAAGGAACTTGGGGATTAGATTTTGGAGGCAGCCTGGAATGTCTCCATGTCAAACATGCTAAAGCTATCTGGAATCTGTATGCCAGGCAGGGAGAAAAAAATGTCGTATGAGAACTTTCCAGACCTAACTGGAAGAATAACCATCTTGAAAATGACATTAAGCACAAGTAGGGAGTCTACAAGGAATGGAAAAAAGGACTGATCACCAAAGAAAACTATGACTTCGAAGTCAAGAAATGCAGGTTTAAAGTGAGACTTGGCAAAAGTGGGACTAAAACTGAATATGACCTCATAAGGGAAATCAGGCTAAATAGTTAAAGTTTTCTTTAGGTATGTACTTAGATGGAGAAAAAGGCAAGAAGTTGAAAGACTGCAATGAAGATGAGGTACACATGAAAACTCCATATTTGATTTGAGTCAGTTTATATTTGGCTAAAAAAAATTTAAATATTATTTCAGTTTCCAATAAAATTCATAGTTTTGAATGTGGGACTACACACTGGGAAGCAAATAGGAAAGGATTCACCTGCAAGCAAAGTGACTATTCTACCCAGATAGCTTATTAAACTAAAATTGAGGTTCCTCAGATCTCACAAATTTGGAAGAATAGGCGAGTGAAATTTCCAAATTCCCACAGCAATTGGCTGGAATTAACCTATCAACCAGGTGGCAGTCCTCATAACAGGAATGCACAAATGTGGTGTTTGCATTAAGACTAGTCATCCTAGCAACTACAGGATCCCATATCCTGAACTTAGCAGTGCAAATTTTGGTGAAATTTGACCTGAGGGTTTCAAAGACCTTGTAATATTGTTTTTTCATAGGTAAATTATGCTCTACTACATACTGAAGCCTGTGTTTATGGGTTTTTTTTACCAGGCAATGAGAATACTACCACTGCAAAAACAGAGTGCTTAAGAAACTGGGATCAGCAGAAGGGCAGTATGGCACAGAAGGGACTGCCTATAAAGTTACCAGCACCAAGCTGCAGACAAAGTGTGGGGCAAGAGAAATACAACTGCAGAATCACCTGAAATGTAAGTCTATATTTACCCTGTTTAATATTTCCCGAACAACTAAGAGACAACCAATATAAGCATACTGCTGAAGAAAGTAAATTAAAGACAATCGGGGTATTCACAAAGACTGACTTAACTGGAAATAATTCCTCTGGGATATTCCTATGGCAAATGCAGATTAACTCCACCGAGGACAATTCATACGAGGCGATGAAACTCTTGCTCCAACTTGACTCCTAGATAAGCTGTTCTCCTTCCCTTTGGCTCATAGGCAGCCTGGAAAGCCTAATTTTGCTATACTGTAGCTAGACTAAAGCTGGTCTCTGCACACACACACCTCTTCTGTTGCTCCACTTCCTTTCTGTGCCCTTCACTTGATTTATCAATACATTCTTAGATTATTATACAGGAAAAGCAAAATGACCTTGAAGACTAGAAATAGGATGAAATTCAGTAGCACAAAATTCAATAGCTGCAGTTTTTATAAACTGAGAGACCATTTTTAAATAGCCAGTGGGAGGAGGATCTGGGAAACCAGCAGGGAGGCAGCTTAGCAGATGTAACCTTCAGGTATATAGGTAGAATTATTTACACAGCAGCGGACATTTATGAGGTGTCCTCCAAAACACTGAATGCAATTCTGGACATTCACATTACGAAAGAGAAATTTAAATAGAAATAGGCTAAAACCACCTTATGGGAAAATGAGAAAGACAGGGAAATAGCATTTTCAGAAGAGGCTAATATTTTGCCCTAGCAAAACAAAGTTTGAGGCAAGAAGTGAATGCCATATACAAACATATTTGGGAAGTAAATAGGAGGGAAAAGAAGACACTATTCAAACTAAAAGGCATTACTAGCAAAAGAACTAATAGCTATAGGCTAGCTATTAATAGCTTTAGGATGAAAATTAAACAGTTCAACCATTAGAGCACTGAATTACCAATCCAGATACTGAGAGGTGTGTAAGAAAGGAAATGTATAGACATTTCTGAGAAGGCAATGAGACCCTTCACAAAATGTTGTATGTGATAACTCCATGATAAAGGCAAGACTCCAGGGTGCAGGTGTGTCTCACCCAGCCCAAACCTGCTCTCCACTCCTAAACATACTCTCTGTTTTAAAGTGGTGAGGGACTTGATCCTGCTGAGACAGGAAATTTGGTGTGACTAGAGATGAAACCTGAGCTTGAGATGCTCATTCCCTAATAGAAAAGAGATTTGAGAGGACTACATGAGAAATCCCAAGTGTCCCTGAGAAGCTTGCTGGGTCTGCTGTGCCCTTCAGCAATGGAGAACACAGCGAGTGCTTCAAGCATCCTTGACAAATCCACCCAGGCTTCCAACCCATGCTATGGCTTTCAGCATATCTGTACTGCTTACCAAGTGGCACTGTTCACTATGACTTATTTTATCAATAAGTTCTGTAGTCCATGAAAGGATCAGTCTGCATAAATTTTATGATTATTGTATCAAGAATTTCCCAGAACTGACTGCTCCCTTAAGAGACATGACATGTACTGACAGTGCAGAGAACTAAGAAAGGTATGGACCCTGAATAACTTCAATTGGAGAATTTTTCATACTTCAGGCATGGAAGAAAACAGATAAAGAATCATTCAAAATAATTAAACCTCATAATTTTGGCTTGGTTTTAATTAATTAGAATTAAGACATAAAATCCCCACAGCCTTTGAATTTTTTTAATAATATGTCAGAAATTATCTTTGATTGTTTTAGGTGAATAATACTACAATTGTTTCCTTTTCTTATGACTGTAGACTGCTAGGCAAGTTGGTTTCTTGCCAATAGTAAGTATTTTTATATTGCTTCAGCCTCAGAGTGGTAGAACAAATCAAGCTTCAAATTTTAGTGTTATTCAGTTTGTTGTTTTAATTTAAATTTCATGTATTGCATGTTTGGCTGTTTTTTCCTTGGCTACCTTTCTGGCAGCTCTTAGAAATAACTCAAGTCTTTTTTTTTTTTTTACCTTAAACTGCATTGGCATAAATACCACATGCAGCATATGCCTCTGCAATGCATATGAGAGCCATGTAGAACATGATTTGAAAATGTGAAATATTTGCAAAGGGGAAAACACCCTATATAAATGTATTAATTATATCTCCACCAAGACTGTTTTCTTACGTAACTATTATCCCATAGCCTGGCTTGATTTCTTATAGTTCATTGACCCATTTGGTAAATTCACAGACAAACTTTGGCAGAGGTGTAACTTGATAATTAAAAAGTATGTTATCTCTTGCCAGCTTGTTATAGCCAAGTGTAAGCTGAACGCTAGCTTTCCCTAATCCCATCAACCCAGTCTGTAGGAAGGGTCAGGGGTCAGTAACTGCTTCTAAAAACACTGTTCAATTGAATCCAAACAAGCTCTTACCTACTAAGCAGCTGCTCACAAACAATTCAGAATCTGTCCTCATTACCAATTGTTAGGGGCTCCTGTTGCAAGAAAAGGCCTGTTTTGAATAGGCCTCTAGTGCACCAGCAAGTCTTCATCTGATAGGCTAAGACCTAAAGTCAGCAAATTTTTTTACTTCTTTTTTTTCCTTCTAGCACAAAGAGAAAAAATTAGAAACCAGCTATTACCAGCTGGCATATCTACTGTCTCTGGCAGGAAGCAAGATGTTAATTTTCAAAACACAGTTCTGTACATCAAGGAGGACTTCTAGGAACTGGGGGGGAAAAAAGAAGAGTAAATATAAAAATATACAGAACATTGTGAAAAGCATAAACTATTTTTCAATGACTGATAGAACAAAAAAGATTGTGTTAGGAAAAAAAATTTTAGAATACCTCTTCAGGAAACTTCATTCAAATACTTTAGTCACTATTGGAAATAAGAGCAACATCATTATGATCAATGGTCAGACCTAGTTTTGCTGATTATCTAAAGGATGCTGGCCCTGGTGCCAGGATTTGCAGACTTTTTTATTTTGTTCTACTGTGTCACATATCTAGTAAGATAGAAATGTTTCTGGTAGGTGAAGACATTTGATATCTGAAAACTTGTAGGAGAGGAAAACTTTATTTACAGTAGACCTTGTTGCCACCTACAAAATCAGAGTAGTTTCCTGATTTAAATATTCACAGATTTATTCCTATAAGTTTGTTAGAGTTTGTACCTTCCTTTATTAAAAAATCTTGCATCAGTGGCCAGCTATTGCAACAGGTAGTGTGTAGGGTACCTCCACTGGTGTAAACTGGGAGCCTTGCAGTAGTCTCACTGGTTTCAGGGTGGGAAGAATTAAACCCTCTCTGACTGCTCTTATTTTTTATGTTATAAGCACAGTTGGTTTTTTAGAAATCTTTTTTAGATAGCCTTGAAAAAGACCATCATAAGCTGACAGATGAGGGACTGCACAGAGGTATCTAGTCCTGACACCAGCTTGGTGAAAACACCTGCATTGTGGTGGCTCAGAGAATGAAGTTGTGGTCCCAGACTCCTGAGATTTTCAGTTTGGTTTTGTTTGTTCCTGAGGCCAGTAGTTTAACAAGCCTGATTTGTAGACCATCTTGTCTCTCCCTAAGGTCAACCTGCTGTCCTGGTCAGGAAAGTGAAGTGCACAAGTTAAAAATTAGGAATATTTTCTAATTCAGGTGCAGAGTTTTATTACAGCAACACATACAAAGAGCTTAGATGCCTTACACCTCTTTATGTCCATGTGAAGTTGCATGATAATTCTCTTAATTTTACATTGCAGTTCTGGAAGCTGAGAAAATATGTTTCTTTTTCTGTGCTGCCTTTTTTTTTTTTTTTTTTCTTTGCTTTCTGTTGTGAAGATCACAGTTTATTATGGGAGCAATTGATTTTCATTATTCTCATAGTTTCATACGGAGAAACAAATATTTTAGGTAACTTTACCAACACAGTGGTAAGCAAGGATAGTTATTGTGTGGAGCAGCAGAGGAGAGCAACTCTTGTGAATATTCTTGCAGCAATTGCTGCGTATATTTAAATTGCTCATCAGACACAGTACAAATATTTGCTTTCAAATGCATGCAACTTATTAAATGATAAGTGAAATTGCTGTAGAAATAGTCATTATTAGAAATATTCCACTGAACAATATTTTTTGTTTTTACTTGAAGCCTTAAGGATATACAATTTCCATTTAAGTGATATAAAAGTACCTGACTTCCAGAGGCAGTAGTCATATGCAGTACATAAGAGGACTTAGTATATTAAGCAAATATTCCTAACAGTTTAAATAGGAAAATAAAAGTAAAAGGAAGATGAGGATGAGACTTACTGGTTTCCAGCAGTTATGGCATGCATGTATGCACTGCTGGGTTGGTTGTGTCTGCTAGTTCAAATTCCTCCACCCTCTACAAAACCCCTTTCTCTGAGTTCATTCTATGGGACTCATTAATGAATATTTTTCTAAGGGCTTTGGATGTTGTCTTTTCTCTTTTTTATACACTCCCTCAAGAGCAGAGATGAGAGTGATGCCAAGGTCTGAGCTTCCCTCTATGCTGTTTCATCACTGTCCAGCCTCCCTTGCTGACTCTTCTCTGACTCACTGGCAATATACTCATTATGGCCTTTGGCTGGCAGGCAGCATTCAGCTATTTCTTCAGAAATTAATTTGCCCAATGGACTCTGCTTCCAGAATAAGAATACCAGAATATAGTCCAAATGATCACGCTGCTAACTTTGAAAACATCAGCGTTAGCAGTCAGTTGTTGAGAAGCAAGTCTACAGTCTCAGAGTATCTCTCAGGGGTGGGTATTTATATAGCCAAAATGCCATCCAGAATTGGCAGGCTTTGGAGGCTGGGGATGAAGGGGCTGGGACTGTCCTCTCCCCCTGTCAGGAAAGACACTGTGGTGCTGCTGTTTGCTTCTGCTCCCCACTTAACTACCTGGCCTTATGCAGAGGGATGGGAAATGGGTTCAGCCATAGGGGCTTCAGCCTCAGAGTATATCAGAAATTCCCATAGCCAGTTAAACTGGCTCTTCTTGCATTCTTCCCAAAAGGCATAAATTTCCACTTGATCTTACCTACTTGAAAAAAATTGCAGAAAATGTAATTTTTGTTGTTGGACATGAAAGTGATTGAGAGTCAAGAATTTGTGTGAATTAAATTCACAACATGAATTCAGGAATTCATTTTCTAAAAAGAAATTATTCTGGGGATTTATTTCCTTTTTTTTTTATCTTTTTCATTGTTTTTTTTTTGGGGGGGGTTATTTTGTTTTGTTTTATTTTTTTGCCATGGGTTACTAAATGGGACTGCATTCCCTATTCTTAATTGTCTCCCCGGAAATACTTAGTCAAATCATGCTTTCAGTCACCCTAGCATAAATCCAGAGTAGCTCCAATGAGCTCAGAGGAAAAGGCCAGATTTTTATTTGTACAGCCATGAAGAAATTTTTATTTAGGGCTTTGTATACTGTTCTACTATTTATAGGAAAGTTCTGATCAAAATACAAGTTGTAGTTTTCAAAGAGATTTTTTTCATAAATCAATATCCGAGCAAGCCTAGACAGTTAAAGAAACAAACAAAGAAAAAAAAAAAAAAAAAAAAAAAAAAAAAAACAAAAAAAAAAACCCAAAAAACAACCAACCAAAAAAAATCAAAAAAACTGCCTCACTTTATTTTCCTGACTCTGTTAATCTTTTTTCTCTGAATTTTTCTCTTTGTTTGATTTTGAGTCCTCAATAACAGCAACTTGCTAACAGCGTGGGCTTGATTTAAAAGTAACAATGACAGTCTAAGTCCCCCTGAAAAAGGGTTAAACATAGACTACACACTAAAGCGTCTACTTAAAAAAATAAGTCTTTAAATCATTTTAAGTTTAAGAGAATTTCTTTTCACCCTTCCCCCTTTCAAAAAAAAAAAAAAAAAAAAA
>WEZZ01007437.1:47735-58860 GCA_013400585.1 Chloropsis cyanopogon | reverse complement strand
AGGAGAAAAAGTGAGACCATCTTAACTGTAAGAGCAAGTTTATTCAGGTGGTATGAATCAGACAGGGCTCACTGATGCAAACTATAGCCTCAGAAAGCACAGCAGGCCCTGAGCCTCACAGGGCTGCCCCACGAATAGAAGCATAACAAAAACCAGAGAAGAACAGGCCTGCAGTAATCTCCTTGGCCTGGCTAGAAAACAGGGGTGAAGGAAAGCTGCCCTCTCATTATAGTTTTGGTCTCAAGGTTAGAATTAGACCCTTAGGGTAAGCAGCTGTCAATTAGAGATAACTCCAACCAATGCTGTCTGAAATCTTGGACTTATCTCCTAGCAACTCCCCTTCTTTCAGGGCAGCAACCCTCCACTCTGCCTTCAACTCAAGAGTCATCTTGAAGACAGCGAAATAACCTTTTCAATTTGGGCAGATGCATAAAAAATCCAGCTTCCAGAGCCTGCATGAAGCCTGCGTGACATTTGACTGAAGACGGGTTTTAATCTAGGTTGATTATATATTTGCTTTGTTTTTCACGCTGCAGATGTTGAGAGGTGATTTTGCTAAAAGAGCATTCTCAGTTAATACCTACACATTCAGCGGGTTTTAGGCACATGGTGGTTAGCTGAGAGAGACACAGGGTTATCATGTTTGTGCATCTGTTGATGCATCTCTCCTTCCCGCTGTCTTTTACACCAGGAGAAATTTGCCAAGAGTGGTGAATAAGGAGTGGCCATGGTTACGGCCGCAGCTCTGGAGTCCTCTCTCTGGCGTGGCAGGGTGTGCAGAGAGAAGACAAGCATAAATCTTATTAAGAAAAGCAGGAGGTTATGCGCCATTTGTGTAGGGAACATGACTGAATTTGAGGGGGAAGTTTAAAACACACCAAAAGGCATCTGTACTTCTATTTTCAGGGCTTGCCATTCATTAGATCTTATTTTAGATCTGTAGCAGTCCCTTTTCCTAACAAGGTGAAAGGAGAGAGGGAGAGGGGGATCAGAGAGAGGAGGAGCAGGGAAAGAGAAAAGGGGTGCTCATGGAAAAATAAGGGGGGGGGGGGAACGCACAAGAAGGACGGAGCTCATCTTTGATTCAGCTGGGGTCCGTATTCACAAAGAGATCACTCAGAAATTTTGTACAAATGGCAGGAGCAGAATGTGAGCGCAATGAGGGGCCTAATGCAGGCACTTGTCCTGTAATCAAAGATTCAGCTCAACATGAGTCCTTTGTGAGACAACAGCATCATTCTCCACCCGGGCTAACCCCTGAATGCAGAGCAGCTCTCTCGAGCAAGGCAGGCAGGATGAGCTTCGCATTTCTTTGTCTTCTTTGGAAAATATGATCTTTTTTTCCTCCTATTCCTCATTTGCGTCTCTTCTAAAGAAAACATTTTTTGATATGCCTGTAGTAAGCCAGAGGGTGTTTGTGTGAGTGGAGGCGCTCTCAGGGCGAGGAGAGAAGCAGATGGGCTGACATGGTGGAGCGAGGGCAGCTCCAGCCTGTGTCTGGGGAGAGCGTGCAGAAAAATGGCTGACATCTCCCGCGCGCGAATCATGCTGGGCGTCCTCCTCTGCGTAAGCACAATTCTCCCTTCCTCAGCAGCCCTACTCAGACAAATTGTACAGGGATTCCTTTCTTCCTGCTTACAGCCATTCTGAGGTAGAATTTCACAGCATTTTAAAACACTCAAAAAAAAAAAAAAACGTTTTACCATTTTGCTAAAATGAAAAAGAGAATTTCAATATGTGTAAATAGGCTTTTGCAGTTGGGTTGCGTTAGGAATCCCTTTTTTGAGTTGCAAACAGTGTTTCCTTGTATATATTTTAAATTTCACGGTAGAAAATTATTTCTGCAAAAATATTAAACAGTATTTATCTGCTTCCTGATATTTTTGCTCAGTCTGAACATTACCTGCTATGATGGGTATAATATATTCTTTTCAGAATTTGGCTCTTGAGAAAGTAAGACTGATTTTTGGTCCTCAAAGCTTTACACAGAAACAATACAAAGAAACACTATTAAAGAATTGCCATGCAGAAAATGAATACAAAACTTAGTAGCCCAGTTGAACATTTAACACTCATGGGGTTACAGCAGTCTACAGCAGTGTAAACCAGCATGGCATTGTGGCAGGGAGGCAGGTCCCAAATTCTTAGGAATCCCATTAATTCTTTGCTTTCTTCAATAGCTTAGTGCTTATCTCTACAGAGAACTGACTGCTACCTCTAGCATTGCTAAAGGTGTTTGTTGAAAAGGCTACCCAGAAATGGGTCAAGCCTACATTCCTTGCTGATATCACAGGGAGTCTTGGAAGCGAAAGGCGGACTGTTTAAATTTCAGACAGCCTTATTTGAGACGCAAATGTCATACTAAATAACCAGAAATGCCAGTATTGCTATTTTAGCATAAAATGTAAAGTTTAAAATATTTCTCAACACCCAGTGATGATGAAGTAAAAAGGGAAAACATTGTTTCAAATAACAGAATTCTTGACATAAACTTCAATCGTAAAAGATAGAGAATATTACTGATAAGGTAATCTTATTGTTAATTCAACTGAAAATGTGTTCATGAAATCTGTTTGGTACACAGCATCATCTTTTTACTTGATTCTCCAAGACATTGACCTCTGTATGTGTGTCAGTGTGTATGTGTGTGTATATTTGTGTGGGCATGCATCCCTCAGCTACCTTGAAACTGAAGATTTTAGAAGCCTAAATTGTGTACTTTTCTGTCTGGTGATGTATGCAAGTCAATTTACCTACATTTTCATGTTACATATATCCAAAACACAGAGCAAGTCTAGTTGTACATTTATAACATAAGGCTTTATCAGATTATTATATATTTATTTTATATTTGTCAAAAGCGGGCAAATACAAACCCCTAATGGATTATTTAGTCTTTTTTTCTTTTCATATGGCATATGTGTGTTTTCAATTTTGTATCATAAATCTGTGGCATTATATAAGACTGCAAAAAAGTTTTACATTTTTCAAACTAGGCCTGGCTTTAATTCTGGGTATGATGTAATCACTACTATATCCCTTCTTGGGGAATGAAACCAGCAAGAGCCCTGCAGCTCTGTGGCACTGTCAGGCTGCCCTGGGCTCTGCTCTCAGAGCTCCCAGTGTGATTCAGCACTCTGCCCCTATTCAAGGACAGAATAAGAATGTGCTTAAGTGCTTTGTGCTTCGAAAACATGCTTAAATGCTTTGTTGAATTGAGAACTAATTAAATGACTGAAAGTTCAAACTTAATATCTCAGTGTATGGAATGTGTGAATTTTCCCACAGGAAAGAATAGCATGCTCTGAAAATATGGCCAAAAAATTTTGATTGTTTTTCCTTAGGTTTGGTGTGGTTTGGTTTGTTGTGAGGTTTTTTGTTTTGTTTTGTTTTGGGGGATTTTTTGGGGTTTTTTTTGTTTTTTTTTTTTTTTGCTTGTTTGTTTTTTTCAGTAGGAAATAGAGTAAAATTAATTTTTAGGGCTTTTCCTTCTAAAAATTTAAAATATTTTTTAAAACGTGCACAAAATAAATTGAAAGCAAAATAAAAATATACATGTTCACTGAATGAATTTTGTAGTTGTGGTTAGGTTTTATTTCTGAAATCTAGCAAATGCTACTCTGTGTGGGGGCGGGTTGAATTTCTCTTTTCTCAAATGTTAATTTTTACTTTTTCTTTGAAGTGCCTCACAGAAGGGTTTGGCAAAGTTCCAGAATAACAGCTGGAAGTGAGAAGGAATGACAAAGTATATCATAGAAATTCAAATGAGAAATAGGATATACATTTTTAATGGGTATGGTTATCATTCATTTGAACAAATTATAAACGTATAAACGAGGGATTGTTTTTTAGATTCCCAGATGTCTTCAGCTCAACATTGGTTGCCTTTCCAATAGACAAATACAAGCAATTAACTTCACAGAATGTCTGTGAGTTGAAATTCAGACAAAAATAAAATGGTACATTCTGGCCTTCAGAGCTCAAAGCATCAGAGATAGGAAATACTGTAATTCTGGACATAAGCTCATTTGCAGTATGTGTGAAAAAGGTACTTCATTTCATGTCCTGAAAAATGAGTAATTTTTTTTTTTTTTAAACATAATTTTCGGGGATTTTTTTTTCTGTTAGCTCTGTTCAAGGAAGAACATATATAACATCAGAGAGGGTTGCTGTAAAGATCAGATCTATTGACATAATTAACTTATTTGCAAACAGTTTAATGTATTTTTGTCTGAGTCTGCCTTCTTGCACACACCAAAACTACTCTGATTCAGCTCTTTGTGAATTAGGGTGTGCAGCAAATAAAGGAACAATCATCTCGTCCAAACATATTTGCATTCTTTATATGGTGCACACATTCAGGCAAGTGGCAATTTGCATGAAGACCATGAGCCAAATTCAGTTCTGACAGTAGTAGGCATAACTTTATTCAAATCAGACCAGCAGCAGGCATTCACAAGGGGCAAGAATAGGTGCTGTGTATTTGCTGCATGTCCATACTCCAGCATAATGCATTGCCGTTGTGCAAAACTTCATATTTTTCTTAGACAGACCAGAGCTTATCAAAATTAAAGGCAAGTTTCAGCTGCAAGTTTGGGTATGCATGCAATATCTGGCAAGATATATGGCTTGCTTTTGCACCTAGGTTTCAGTGTGAATAATAACAATACTTTTAAAAATTATTCCCTTTGTAGGCTTTTGTATCTGGGACTAAATGATAAGCATCATTCCAGGATGCCTCTGGCCACCTTCAAAGCATTTTTATAAATTCAGTCACAGGCATAATCAACTTCATTCTGTCCAAACTATTAGCATTTTTTAAGCGTTTGTTTTCCAAATGTTCTTACTAATACTTTAATGGTGGTTGTATACCACAGTGGAGCCAGTGAGGAGCTGGCTGGTGTGTCTTGCTGTGTTTCAGCGAATGTTGTGAGGAATCTACAGCAATTAGCTGCTCATGCCTCTGCTTTCCTGTTTTGTGCCTTCCCTTTCATGTATCAGATGTTTGTAAGTTTTCCATTAGACATTTCCTGCTTCTAATAGATGTTTGTGAGGCTTTTGCTTTGAGCTATCAAGGCTCCAATTTGTGCTGAGATGTTTGGTTTTGTTTTAGGGCTGAGGGGTCTTTGTACTCCTTTCTTCCTAGAAAACATTATAATCTGGAAAAAATAAATAAATTGTACTTTGCAAAAAGTGAATATGATTCCTTCATCTAAACGGCATGGTTTGCACATGTGTCTTTTGTCAGCAGATCACTCCTAAAATAAAAGCACTTAAACTACAGTTTCTGCCAACTTATCAGACACCAATTGGTGACAACATATATGTATTGCAATTTCTAAAGGCAGCTTTGTACTCCAGTGTTTTCATCTTCTTTGCCCTGTTTTTTTTTCTCTTTTTAATTTGAAAGGTGACTGATTTCTTTTTCGGTTTCCACCAGCTTGGTGTGCTGCACATAACAAGTATCTTTAGGTGTTTTTGAAAGAAGAAAATACCTCTTAAAAAGTGTTTCAAATGAGTGTTGCCCAATGTGAAGTGGCTGTCAAAATTAACAGGAAAGGCATAATTGATTCTCTGAGAGTTATACATGAAAATGAGCTTAAATTTTACAAAACCACTTCTGACATGTTCAAATACTTAAATAAATGTGGCGGTCATCTTTTAATCCCCTCTTCCAACCTTTAGCAGTGGAGCAGCCTACCCAGGCACCAAGGCACCCCATCCTCTCGCAGGGTGTTTTTGCAGCCAGGCACTATCCGTCATTCCTCCATTCACATCGTACCAAGGTTTCTGGATCTGTATTTTGCTTATCGAGTCAGCAAACCAATGCATCATCAAAGGGAGCTGTCAATTCACAGCACATCACCCATGCTTTGAACTTAGGAACGAGTCAAACGTTTTGGAGCTTTATTTATTAAGGTCACAACTGGGTTTGAATAGGCAATGAGGGCAGGGGAGTGGTGAGGGGAGCAGAGGATGGCTGCTGACTCAAGAAACCTGCTGGGACTTTGTGGCCCACTGCTAGGCAACAGCCCATCCCCACCACAGCAAACATACGGCCACAAAATGAATGACCTCATCTACAAATCAGCTATTTGATATGCAGATTGGACTGCCGGCCTCTGCCATAGCACAGCGCTGCACGGGCAGCAGGTGCAGCAGGAACAAGTACATGGCCTCTTCACGTTTTAAAAGGCAGGGCTGGCTTGTGCTCGCCCACTCCCCCTGGTCCTTTGCAATTCCTGAAGCTCTATTGCCTTCATTTTTTATTTAGACCCTCCATGTAAAGAAAACATGGCGACTCCTTTCTGCTTCCCTCCGCGCGCAGCCTTAGGCCCAGGGAGGAAGGGGCAGGGCTAAGAAGCTTCGCCCGCAGCCTTTATGATTTTTCCAGCATCCGAACACACAACCTGAAAAAACAAGGGGCGTTTTAGGAAGGAATTGCAATCCCTGAGGTTTTTGTCTTCTCAAAGATGTCATGTCTTTGCAAACGATTCTCATAGTGTGGTTTGTTGTTGTTTCTTTTTCAAAATGGAGACCCTCTTTGTGCAGACAGTGCTGTGGAAGGTGACATTTTCCCTGCGCATGTATGCTCCCCTTTAATTGCATGGAGAGTGCTGTTTGCAGCCTACAGTGAGGGCAGTACATGCGGTTTTGAGGGCAGATTTACAAAAAAAAAGGAAACACAGCATTTTGTAACAGAATTAGAGTATTTTTCAGCTCTGTGTTAAAAAGGAGAAAGAACTGCTGCTACTCTGGTCCATGAAACAGCACTGAGCCTCTTAGTGGGCCTCAAAGAGCAATAAAACACAGTGTAATATAATTTGTATTGTCTGTGGTTGCAGGTTATGTCCTGAAAGCCGTAAACTATTACAGCTTTATAGCTATGCTGCTGGTATTAACTAAATGAAAGGGCTATTTGTTCTAAACCTGTAGCCTGCATGATAGCGAATCTTAAATTCATCAGAAGCAATTGATGAAAAAAGGGGTAAAAATGCTGCAGACCCAATAGAGTCAAAGCTCTAATGCAAAGAAAACAAAGATTTGGTGTGGTGACTAACCCCTTCAGGTTTCTGCCTCGTACTTCTGGCAGGCAGAATTGATCATCCCTGAGACTACAAGGTATATTCAGCTGATGGGCCTGAGGGAAGCCTTGGGCTACATGTTACAGGAAGCTATGAAAAAATAGATATTTACATTATTGTGTCTAGATCATTCTGGAGTCTAAAGAAAGGTCCTGAATTTGCTGAAATATTGGAGCTCCTTCTTTTTACCTCCTTAAGGGAGTTTTCTGTTGAAAAATGCACCTCTGAGTAGCAAAGACAGTGATTTAGGAAGCCAATCTAACTACACTGTATCTTTCTCCTGAAAGCTGTGAAAATGTTTAGGTTTTAGCTTGAAACCTTGGAATTTCCTGTTAAAGAGGAATTGTTTTCCTCATGTACCCAGTTGCAATACTTTAGTTTTATTCAGACTTGAATTTAAACATGGATGAGATATGTGTCATTAAATTTGCTCAGGGTTATGAATTATTTGTCAGATAATTCTGCAGCTGGTTCCTTATAACCTTCAGCTTCTGCATAAGCCATTGGTTGTGATGCCAGGAATAGGTTCTAGCTGGTCATGGACTCTTGGTCACTATGAACTTCTGTCAGGCTTGTGTGAGACAAACACTTTTAAGTTCAGAATGCACATCAAGTTAAAGCACTCAAATTTTTGCTTAAAATTGGCCAATTCACAAGTCGTTTTTTACTAAAAACTCACAAGAATGCCCACAGCAAATGAATGCTAATAGGAAGGATGCAAAAGGAAATGGGTTTGGACACTCAAAGGAATGTGGATGACACAATCGTGATTACTGCCCCTTTTCTTTCAAATGGGCTTTGCCTAGATGTCAGACTGTCAGACCAATGCCTCAGGGTTCCTAAAATGTTGTCTTCAGGGCTTGTTTCAGGACAGAGCCAAAGCACTGCCAGCCTCCCCCTTTGTCCCCTGACTGACAGAAAGCAAAGCCAGCAGTTTAAAACACTGGGGTTTGATACCAGGGAGCTTGAACAGGTTCTTAAGGCCTGAACAGGTCTGAAACAGGGCATAGACCAGCCTTCCTGATGTAGTGCAGGTGAGCAGCAGGCAGTGGAAAGGGGGAGTGGGACTATCCCCTCCCATGTCGCAGCCCTGCCATGTTTGCATGGTTCTGTGAGGTTATGGGGTTCACTTGCTTTCTTCTGCTTCTCTGAAGACAACCCAAGTTGCTTGCCTGGGAGAGTGGGCCATTGTAGGGGCCATTTTCAGTGCCTTTTGTCCAGGGGGTTGAGGCACATTTTGTTACTGAGGAGGCATGTATGTGAAAATTGCCTGGCAGTCTGCTTTCTCAAAGTGGGCTCCCAAAAATTCTCAATTTTGCAAACTTCCATGTGCTTTAAAGTCCTTAAAATACCTGATTGTATTTTAAGTTTTGAAAGTATTTGCTGTTGAGAGCATTAACTTCCATGCTCAGTGGGTGATCACATTGGCAGAGCAGGCCTGGGTAGCCAAGGGGCCTCTCCAGGATCCCTGCCTCATGCTGACACCACTGAAGCTTTGGGGTATGTCCCAGGCACTTTCTACTCCCAGCTATGGTTCAACTTACCAACAGCTTCTCCAGAGAGCATCTTGTGTCTGGCATAGATACATAGAATCACAGAGTCATGAAACGGTTTGGATTGGAAGGGATCCTTAAGTTCATCTAGTTCTAACCTCTGCTATGAGCAGGGGCACCTTCTACTAGACCTGCTTGCTCAAAGCCCAATCCAACCTGGCCTTGAACACTTTCAGGGATAGGATGTCATTAAATCCCACATTTTTAAGGGCATGCCATAAGACACAGAGATTTCCAGCTGAAGGCAATTTGTTCCAAGTGATAAATATTAGAAAACTTCTGACTGCTGTAATCTCAGGACTCTCTTCTTGTGGTTTTAATAGCAAAGAAATGTCAAGAAGCCAGGGTGGGTGAGAGAGAGAGCAGTCTTGGTGACAAGCTGGATGTGACCATCTAGGGCTGGGGCTGGCAGAGCTCTGTGGCACAGCTGCAGGCTATCCCCTGCCTGCTAGACCCAGTGCCAGAGAATGATCTGGACCATTTTCACATAATATTTGAATGAGGTTTTAAATAAAGATGCCAATAGTGTGCACAAGATCACAAAAGGCAAAGCTGTTGGTATGCAAGGGATTTGGGATGAGCACTGGATGCTTGGACAGGCTGCTTGGGCAATAGCTAGCAACTGAAGAGCAATTTCTGAGCCAGCTAAGTGGCATCTGTTCAGATTTCTTGCAGAGCGCAGGCTTCCCTCCCCTGTGACAAGGCCAGGCACATTCCTCCTGTCCCGCCTGACAGCACAGAAGTGGCGGTGGCTGCTGCTGTCCCTGACCCGGGGCCCCACAGGGGCAGAGTCTACTGGAGTGAAGCTGCTGCTGGGACAACGTGAAAGAGTGAGATTGTTCTGATATGCAAACAGGGAGCCCTGCCGAAGCTGTGCTGCCTTGAATGCAGGGAGAAGAGCAAGGGTGCTGGTGGAAGGAGGACAACAAACCCCAGTGTTAAGGCTGCTCTTGCTGAATGCATCCTACTAAAGAACAAAGCAAGGAGAGCCTTGCTCTTGCAAGAATTTGATCCACCAAGCAAGGCTGCTACAGTGTTAACCCCTTCGTGGCAAGCTGCTTTGGATGTAATTTAACTGGAATGCCATTGGGAAGCAGCAGATTGCTACGCTTTTACAGGCAGGAAATGCCACAAGCTCTGGAAGGGTATCACTAGCTCTAGCATTTTAGCCTCTGCTTTTGCACCTGATTTTTTGAGGGGAGGTTTTAGTGAAATAATTCTGGCAGGCTTGTGGCATTGAAAGAGTTATTACAAACCAGTGGATAAAATGTCAGTGATGCCTGATGTAAAGAAATGTGCAGCGTTAGCAGATATGTGTTGCTGATCTGGTAACAGCTAGCCCTCTCCGTAACAGTGATATTTCTGGGTTTCAGTAACCAGCCCCATAGGAGGTCTTCCTTGATACTTTTAACCAAATTGTGGCATTTGGCTCCTGGCCAGCAAAAGGAAGCCAGCAGAGCTACTGGCCTTCAGGAAGGGTCTGGGTAGGGATTGAATCTTAGCTGGCACGCACTCAAGGGCACGGCACAGGCTCCACCAGGCACTGGTAGGATGTGTTAGCCTTTTTGTGCCAAGGCAGCCCTTCCACACATTTTCTAATCCCACCAGAGCAAATAGATTGCATTCAGGAAAGACATAATTTCCATATCCTTTGAGGGTGATTGTGCAAGGCCAAGTGCAGTGTGTCTACTGTGCCTGTAGGTCTCGGTTCAGAAAAACAGCAGTGTTTCACTCTTCCCCGGTGCTCACCCTCCCCTGCCTGCTCTCCCTGCCTGCGGATATTCTGCTGACAGTTCCGTCTTCCTCCAGCCAATACACTCAAGAGGCTACAGCCATGGTCCTGGCTTGTTTCTGAAGACTCAGGACCGCAGGTAGAGATGCAGAAATCTGCACCTCTCACAGCCCTGCACAGTTCACAGCCAAAATTTTTGGTGGGGCAGTTTTACTTAGCTTTGCCCATGGAGTGTGACTTTGGGATTAGAAAGCACTGGACTGTAACTGTGTTGCACGGTGCTCTGTACACATTCACTGTGATACTGCTGCTGTTCGTGGCATCCTTGTTTCTAATTCTGAACTCTAAAGGTCCAAGGCTCTATCTATGCTGGATGTGATTTGCTCCTCTTGCAGTAGTGTTTGCAAGTACTGACATGCCATGCTGGTCAACATCAGGTTAATACCCCCGAGACCTCACCAACTGAATAAGCACATACAGAAGCATCTATGTTTACACCAGAGATTTTGCCAATCACCTCCTAGCAAACTGGGGGTTGTTTGTGTGCTTCTCTTTCACTTCACTCTCTCCCTCAAAACTTTTAAGAATAAACCAGATTTAAGCTGTAGCTGAACAACTGTAGACAGTTGTTCAGCAGAAGCAACACAAAAATTTGCTTCTAGGCCGGAAAGTACTTGAACCTATTTTTGTGATGCTCTTTCTGCAGATTATATTGCTCTTCTTTTCTTGTTTTTCCTTTTTTTTTTTTTTTTTTT
>WEZZ01007437.1:0-39908 GCA_013400585.1 Chloropsis cyanopogon | reverse complement strand
TTGAATATAATAACAATAATAATAATAATGTAGGAATAATAGGAATAATTAGTGTTTTGTTACTGTTGTTACTTTATATATATTCATAAATAAAATTATTATATAATTATGTCTAAATATAATTATTTTTATTTTTCTATTATTTTCTTAGGTCTTCAAAAAACAGGAAGAATCCAGTTACTTATAAGTAGTGTTTAATTGTGTACATCTTGTAACATGTACAGTGAAATCTAGAGGCAGTAAAAAGTGAGGGTTCTGAAGTGCTAGCTACAATATTTAACCCAAAACCTCATTGAGAGGAAAGCATTATAAGGCTGGAACGTTCTCCTCTTTCTTGGCACAGCTGGACAACACACCAAGGAGATCTTACAAACTGTAACAGAGTGGCACCAAGTGACTACTGTGGCATGTACTCCAGGGTACCTGAGAACAAAATATATCCATGAAATCACAGCTCATGCCAGCTCATATGTTGCAAGACTGGATGAAGGCGAGCTGAACCAGCAGGGGAGGTGTGACTGCAGTGTGGCCAGCCATAATCAAGCTCATATTTTTATGAGGGCACTAGTGAAGACCTCCAAGAACCTGACATCCCTGATACAACAGATTGGTTGCTGTCAAACCCTGAATTTACTGAAGTGCAGTTAGAGCTACCATAGGCTCTGGCCTCACCCGAGTTGCAGCAGAAGTAGCTGGCCTTTTGTTACTGAAGAGGAGCAATGTAGTTCTCCTGCTTGTAGGTGTTTGTACAAAGAGCCATTTTCAATGCCTTTCTAAATATGATAACAGTTTTAGAGTGTTGCTGAGATCTTTCATACAGAAACACAGTAAAGCTACAATATTGCCTAAGAAAATAAAAATTTCCAACTGTAGTTCGGAATAGGAATATGTGCAATCCAATAATGTGACTGACACCTGACCAATGGGATGGGGTGCTTCTAAATTACTAATTCAACAAAATCCAGTAAAATGGGATTGATAAAACAATAGTTTAAGAGTAATTAGCCAGGGTTTGTTCAACTTTATGAGTTAATGGATAAGCATCAACACATAAGGGCTGCTTGAAAATTTCTTGTTGGGGAAATATGCAGGGTTTTTAGTATTTTATAGTTAGACAGAATTTGTTATCTAAGCTGAGGCAATGGCAAGCATCTTTAAAAAAGCATTGAGCATTCCAATAACTTCTGCCTAAGCTTGAGTTTTTTCCTAAAGAGATTCATAATAGTACAGTTTGGATCATTAAAATACTGTAAGGTTCGCAGCAGAGGCGATTGGCTGTTTGAAAATTTCTGCAGCACACAATTTATGACATCCTTTATTTTAACACTGCTCAGTATATCCTGTAAATGCTTTAATGTGCTTAAGCCAGTTTATTCCTTTGTTAATGGTCCATGATTGCAATCAGGCATGTCCTATAGAGAGCTTCACACTTCTGTGTAAAGTATTATTTGATAAAAAAACCTAATCAATAAATCTAATTTCTTCTCTTGCCAGATACAGTTACATAATGTGTTTTCAATTTGGGCCTGGATCAGTTTCTCCAAATACTCAATAACCTGTGAGAATTCGTAAGTTTTGTACCAAGCTAGTATTCAAAATCATTACTACTGGACTCTAGACATTCCTTTGTAAAAACAAAAATAGGATTGTCCTTTAAACAATCACATCTTTCCACAGATTTTTAAGGATAATTGAAAAGTTTATAGAATTAAATGAGGACAGCAAATGTAATGAAGAGTGCAACTTCCAGGGTTTCCTTTCTAACCATGTGTTTTGTATGTCATCATATATTATGGAGCTACAGAACCATAGACCAAATAAATACTATGCTTTAGTCTAATACTGAGTGACTATTAGAAGGTGGATAGATTGATNTTCATTATTTAAATATTGTTTTCACAAAATAGAAATGCCATTGAAAATGTCTTCGGAAACATAAATTCTTTTGATAAATATGTTAAACTGAAATCAGCCCTTTGAACTCATCTTCTACTGAGTATTTAATCTCTTATCAGTCATGGGATCTTCTATAAATTGCATTTCACTTTCCTTTCCAGCTGAAAGGCCGGAGCCATGCTGACAGAGGACAGTGACACCACATTTAAACCCCGGCCATAAGGATTCCAAGTATTACCCAAGGGATGCATGGGATTCCTCATGTTCAGCACATGCATCTGGGTCTATTATTGTATTTTTTTTTCCAATGACTGTCTACTTAAAAATACAGAAATAGTCTTTTGGCCAGACAGATCAGCCTGCACTGGGCTGCCTTGAATCAGTACCTGGGGAATTTTGGTGCCTTATACTTTGTCTCCGATCTGATACAGGGATTAGATCTCTTAAAATTAAATATTTTATCAGCTCATCTGTGAAAGAATATGAAATAAATAAATAAAATATCAGAAAAGGGTGATTTATCTTACACTTAAATAAGAGATACCTCAGACATTTGGGATTACTGAATGTCCAGGAAAGCCTGTTCTGTCAACTCTGACAGTTGGCTGTCAGAGGAATGCAGCCTGGATTTAAATGATTTTTAATCTTTCCAAGTAGGCAAGACTTCATTCATCTATCTTGTTCATTCAAATAATCACCACAAAGGGAAATGTTTGAAAGAGGATTTTTTTAAATGGTGGTAGTAGTAGCAGTAGTAGTAGTAGTAGTAGTCGTAGTCGTAGTCGTAGTCGTAGTCGTAGTAGTAATTGTTGCTAGTTATTACAGGCACATTGTTACAGGCTATTACTGTCATAATTACATACAGGGATAATAGCAAACTCCATAAAAGTTGAACAAAAAGCATTACTTCTGTGCCTAGGGCTAAAGAAAACACATATCTGTGGTACTGTTTGAAGAGTTCTGTGCTTTGCTTATCAACACTGCTTGAATGAGGGTTTGGTAAATTTTTTAAACAAACAATTGCAAGGTAATGAATCATCAAGACTAACATTTAGTTAGAACCATGTTTTGACCAGAAATGTACAGCAGATCAGTGTGTCTTCAGCACACAGCAGACACCCATGTCCAGGGCATGTCACTGAAGTGGAAAGCCCTACACAAAGCTGTTTCCATGTGTGATCTTGGTAGCTGGCTGGGAATTTGAGGTCTTGAAGGTTATTCCTGCTGGAGGAAGTTATTGATGCTACTCTGTCAACAAAAATATACACAGTTCTATTTTCTTCAAAAACGTACAGTTTCAAGCAGCAAGAGGCCATTTCCTTGCCAAAGGTAACAAACCCCTTTTCTCCAAATCCTTCAAAGCTTCTTTCACGGTCCTTCTTGGGGCCAGTGTTGTGAATAATCAGGATATGTTGGTAATTCCTCTGCAGGCTGTTTCTTAGCTGAGATTTGCAGCTTGGTTTTTCTCTCTTGCATGCACATATATATCCATTCATCCTGCTGGACAGTAAAAATCCCAGGGAAGTACAGCATTTTTTTTTCCCTGCCTGATGTAAAGATCACAGAATGTTCTGAGTTGGAAGAGACCCACAAGGATCACCAAGTCCAACTCTTAAACTCTTTGTTAAACCCATCTGGGGATAAAACCCACAAACTTAGTGTTATTTGTACTATGCTCTACACAACTGAGCTAATCTCAGACATCTTAGACAAGTCTTCAGATTTGGAAAAAATATTTCATTCATCTACATACACAGAAGAACCTCGTGGAATTTAAAGGAAAGGTAGTGCATTTAAATGAAGGCTAGTGAATTAGATTTTAGCCATTCTACAACAATATTCAATGTATTTCTTCATAGCAATCTTCAGGGGCCATTACAGTGGACTATGTTTGCTCCTACATCATTCTCAGAAGACAAACTGCACCTTTGGGTGATGAACGCTTGCTTAGTAGAGGGAAACAGTACTGTAAACCTCTAGCAGCTGTTACCTGCTTAAATATCAGTTGGAGATGGGATTTTGCTACATGAAAGCCCGAGATTTTCGACAGGTTTTGTGTGTGTCTTTGGAAGGTTCAAATATACTGGTTAGAGTTTCTAACCAACATGATTAAGATCAGAAGTTATAAAGATCGAGGGTCACTTCGGAAACTTTGTATTTCAAGATACAGAACACACTACAGTTAAATTCACTCAGCAGATATCAATACTAGTCTCAGAGCACTTAAGAGAAAAAGCACCCTTCTGCAGTCAAGTGAATTACAAGTATAATCCAACCTAACTCATTATTGTGCAACCAAACCAGACAATTTAAAAGAGAAAAGCAATCTCCTGGTGTTTATGCACATCATTTTATGTCCAAACAGCCAGTACTTAAGCACTGTACAAGTGATATAAAATAAAAAAATGCATTGCTACAAGAAGTTTAATTTTTGCTGGCTTTTTAAAATTAGATTGTGTTTGTAATTCAGACTTATACTTTACTGATGACAGAATTTTTGCAAGCCCAAGTTACTTACAGTCTGTCCCTCCTGGAAAACTTTGTTTTCTGATTCAGTTCAATTCTATTTTATACTAATCCTTACATCACTCTCATTTCATAAGACTATGCAGCTACCACTGACAAATATATCTAGAGAATGCTATAGGGTAGTAATCAAAAAACCCTCAGATGATAGTCCAGATATTCCATATAATTTTTGATTTATGTAAAATTTTGGAGCAATGCATTTCTGTTCAAGAACACTGTCAATTTTCAGGTACCTATTGATTTCTTTGGGCCCTTCCCACAGTGGAGGGTTTGATTTGTAACATATAAAATGTGGAGGACAAACAATGGTTAGGTATATAGTAGGTAATGGTAATGTAGTAAGGGTTAGTATATAGAAATAATGGCATAGAAAGACTCATTTTGGTTTAAATGATGACATTAGAGTTAGATCTTTCCAGACAAATCAAAATTTTGTCATGGTTGTATAAACTCAATGCATTTTCTAACAGCCCTTCAATAACAATGATGAGAAAAAAAACCTATTTCTTTTCAGATATTTTTTGGGGAAGATTGTTTGCATGACCAATGTATAACCAGGATGCAAATCCTTTGCCAGCAAATGACATTTCTGAGAGGAAAGACCCTGCAATGAATGTCATATACCATGATACCATTGAACATATTTTCTGGTGACTTTATTCTTCCTTGCAAAGGCTGATGCATATTATTAGCAAAATTGTTTGCATGATGTGATTGTAGTTGCAAGCACATTGATACAATTACATACATTACATAGCTTTGCATACTTCACACTTTACTGCACTATGGTGTGTACTTCTGGCCAATATCAGCAGCCTCAGACACTGAGATAAGAGAACTGGACCTCCAGTCAAGTTTTTGAACCATATTAAGGGGATGCATGTTGATAAAGGAAAGCTAATTTATGGGCAAGTGGTACCATCCAGTGCTGGAAGCAAGAACAGATAAGAATCTTATCAGTCGTGATCAACCTCAGACTTCCTTGCAGGATCACTCTTACTTGCTCTGTACCTTCCCAGCTGCCAAACATATCACAGAATAGCTCGAATAGCAATGAGCTATTCCCAAATTGCTAGTGCCATAGCTGAATAGCAGAATTTGGGCTTCAAACTATTCCCTCTAGAATATGTCTTGGATATAGTAGTTTCATTGATCAGAGAGGAAAATAAGAGAAGCATTGATTAAAAGCTCAAGCCTTGTTCTTATTAAGTCTTTCCTTTCTATTAATAATTATATTTTCAGTTATAGCCTAGTAAAACAATTATGTATAGTGTGTATAACATTTTCTTCATATAATACATAAACATATAAATATATAAATGTATTAAATTATAAATATGTTTATATACTTATCAGATTAAACATTGAGTGGTTTATGAAACCCAAACCGCAAATGGTTTATATTTCACTTTGTCTAGCCAATAATCTGATTGGTACCCAGTGTCAGTGGATCTGTTTTCTTGGAAAATTATTTGTAGAAATCAATTTTACTTGCAGTTCTTTGGTTTTCTAGACATGTGGGCCTTACAGAAAAGTCATTAGCACAGTTGACAAATATTTTTGCCTCTCCCGTTGTCCTCTGCTCAGTAAATTGAGAGCTTGCTTTTAAGTTACTTGAGGCTTACAGTAACATGAGACAAGCAGCATCCATCTAGCAGCAGGACTTCAAAGAGAAATCACTATTTGCCCTGACAGTCCTGCCCCATGCACTGCAGCTCCTGGAAGCAGCTGCGTTGCTTTGAACTCAACTTTAACTTTACTTCAGAGCCAACTTAAGGCTCTGAAATGGGATGCAAATTGGCGTAGCAAGGTGGTGTCACCCACTGGTGAGTGGGTGTTAGAAGGCCCCCTCTGTGCAGACCTATAGCACGTGTGAGTTGCTTCAATCCCTGACCAAAGCTTTCTGCTTCTTTAGTTTGTGCTAGGGGAACTTATGATTTTACTTCTGCCCATCCCCAGCTGAACCTCACTAAATCACTTACTGCAAACTGCTGGGCCACCTGGGGTTCAGATCTGGGGGACCCTGACTGATCAAATTAAAGTTCTTTGAAAAGAGGAAATGCACGGGTTTAAATACCAGTGCCAAGTAATTTCCTTCCTTGCATTTTTCACCATAGGTACTACTCCTCTGACCATCCGTGCTCTATATCTATTGATTTCTGCTCCTCTTGAGCTATATTTAGGATTAAACCAGATCATTCCTTCTGAGAGGAGACTGGCTGTGGTTATATAGATTATTGCCCTGGGAGCTGTAATGCAGTCTTCACCTTACTTCAAGCACTTTGAACTGGGGAAACAGATGGGTGCCAAATGGCAAACAGAAGAGGTCTGGGTCAAGTGATGTGCTGGAGATTCAGCCAGTTCAGTTTCAGTGGGGACAGCCATGGACAGAGCCAGTGCAGCCCTCCCATTGACAGGACACCAAAGGTCCTTCCTCAAAGGGCTGAGCTTTAGCAGCAGATATATTCAGAATATACTGATAATTCATATGGAACCCATATTATTATGAGGTGGTGCCTCCATTTCTCCTGTGAGTGCCCTAGGTCCAACATTTCCTGTCCAGATGTGCCTGTTCCTTTCAGGGCAAAAAAGCTTTTTAAAACATTCATATGGGGGTGGGGGGGGGGGGGCAAGGACAGACGACACAACTAGACTGATAAATATCAGTTGATAGGAGATCATGAGCAGAGAAGAAAAAAACATGTTTTATTTTCTTCTGAGGTCTATAATCAAATTATATACAAGTGACACATGGAGAATTTTCTGGCACATTCTTGCACAAATTTTTAAACTGGATGTGCTAGCCCAGAGTTCATGATCTTATCAATTCCCACCTTGATCCTGAATGCATACCTTCTTTACTAAGTCTGAAAGTAGATAGCTATGATTTCTGTCATAATTTCCAGCAAAAAAAGTCTGCTCACCTGACTAAGCAGAAAATACTTTTTAATTTATTTCTTCACAGGCATAATATACAGGAAGAAATGTCCCCTTCTAGCAGAAAGTTATATGCATGTTTCATATGCTTTAGATACATAGTTACTACTATCAGTTCTCACCAGCCCAAGAAGATGGAATCATCCTGTGGATCCTTAACAAAAAAAGATAGAATTGCTCTCTGATTCAAGCCCCTAAGCATTTATTTGTGTAGGAGCTACCTAACCTAAATGCTACCTAACACCTTCCAGAGGCCCTGCTAAGACGCTGTAGGACTGTTGTATAAATTAACTGAAAAAGAGAGAGACCATTTCTTAACAAATCATTTGATGTATTAAACTTGAGAAACATTAGAAAAATGAGTTAAATCCTTTTTTGTACTTCATCTGAAATGAGTACTGGCTTCCACAGAGAATTCAGTGGGAGAAAACCAACTTGCAGGAGGCATCAGAGGTGCAGCTTCCCGGGGTTTGAGCTGCATCAGAGCAGCCTAAGGCATCTGCCAGCAGCAAAGGAGGTGCCAGAGGGGCATTGCCAAGTTTGCAAAGCCCCCAGCCACACCAGCTCAGAGTATGGAGCCAGACAAATGACTAATAAGCAATAATCATCTTTCAGCAAATTAGTATCAACCAGCAAGACCCACAGGTTGCTGATAATCTAGAAATGGAGGTTAGATGTTCAAGCAAAGCTCATTCTGCTCAGTGTCCTGACTGTCAGTTCAGGGGGATCTGAACTGGGGCATAAACAGAAATGTGTGTAAATAGCAAGAATAAAGAAAAGAGGCAGAAATCCCGGAACTGAGAGGATCTAGAAGACTAAATGCAGGTCTACAGTACACTTGGGATATGTGATTTGTTAAACATCAATTCAGCTTTATCTATACAGGGAAAGCATTACTATTTCTCTCATTATGGACACGATCATACCTAGGCAAAGACCCCACATGCAAAATGGGAACACATTTCATAAACTCTTTAGTTTGTGTTGCTTTCATTATTTATATACCTTTCAAAAATATCTATTGGGTTATCCCTAAACATGCAATCTCTCATTTCTCCCATTTAACATTTGTTGTAATGATGATCATAATTTCTATGGCTGCAGTATGTTCCTGGGGTTTGAGACCCCTTAATGTGCCAGACAACAGTGTGTCATGGAAGGTCACAGAGCAGGGAAGATGTTGTGGTGCTGCAGAACAGCCTTATAGGATGCACTAGCGTGTCCCAAAGGTCCTGCTCCACCCTATGCCCGAAGGGCCAAATTCAGCGCTGTCACATCAGGCAGCACAGCATAATCTAATACAGGAAAGCAGAGAATATTAGAAAGATTTGGTTAAGATGGTGCAACTTCTGTGGGTTGACAGCACTTTGGTTGCTTAGATGGAAAGAAATTATTGCAGTCATGAAGAAGGAAATTTGCCTTCTAGATTTGGTTATTGCATAACTCCATTGCAGGAGCAAAATTGCTACAATGGTGCAGCTCCATTATTTTACACAGACTGAGGATCTGTCCATTCAGTACAATTTAGAAATTTTCCAACCCCTTATTCAGCAGAATGCATTCTGAGATGACCTTTTGCACGAACCTCCAAAGGCCACAGAAACTGAATACTTCCAAGCTGACCATCTGACTTACCCTTGTGAAAAGTTACTCTGTATTAAAAGGTCAAAAGAAAAAGAAAAGAAAAGGCTCCTCAGCAGGGAGCTGCCCTTTGGGATGTTAGGTAATTTAAATTAACTGGCATCATGCTGAGTAGCTTACATTTCTATATCTGTATGTGAGTGGGAACAGCTAAGGTTAAAGGGTCAGTCTCTTCTTCAGCAGGAAGACATCCCTTTGCTGCTCCTACTTCGGTGAGCACAATGCTGAGCACCAGCAGTTTCTTTTGGGGTCTGTTCCTGCATTCTGCACGTCATGGCAGAGGAATGAAAATGTTAATGTGACAACAAAAGTAAAAATAGATCTCTCTTTTCCCTGACTCTTACTTTCCAGGGTTCGTTGTCAGAGTTGCTCAGCATCCTCATACTTCTACTCAGGAATTAATGCCTAGGCCCTTGATGTAGGAGAATATTTTGTAGGACAGCTAGCATTAACTTCTGCAGCTACTTCAGTGGGGCAGTTTGTAGTAAATGGGAAGAACAGAAGCCATTAGGAGCTTGTTTAAACATATGAACTCTAGCTATTAAATTAGGAAAATAAATGGCAAAAGTTAAATAAGATATCTTCTAACAGCACAGGTGGAATTTAAATGGTCTTGTAGCCTTTCCTCGCAGGTCTAGGAGTCAGAGTCCCTGGCACTGTATCAGGTTTTCTCTGTGACACTGAGTTTCTGCAGGCTCTGCCCAGTATGAGTAAAATGGAAGAAGCAATAATTTCAAGTGATTTTGCAAAATCCACTAATTTATTTTTGGAAAGTACTTTGATGTTCATGTATAAAATCAGCATATTGCTTCAGAAGTGTAAGAAGCAGTTCCAGAGGTTTTGTTCTCATTCAGATGCAGAGGCAGGATTTCTTGCATATGCTTTAGCCTTACCTCTCTTCTTTCCCGAGGGATAGGAGAGGAGAGAATTTGTATGAGTTTTTGAGTTTTGGGGATTTCATTGTTTTTCATACATGAATGATGTGCCATACATTTCATTAAGGACAACAAAGCAACAGAAAAACATCTCTCTCTTGGAAAGAAGGACAGGATGACATTCCAAGCCAGAATCGATGAAGTTTGTGATGAACAAGTGAATTACCTATTCATTCACTGATTCATTGAAATTACCACTCAGAAACACAAAAATTATTAACGTATTTTGTACAGAACATGGCTGCTAGTACAATTCATGAGTTAGTCACAGAATAGTTTAGTAGACTTGTTACATAGATTCAGTAATTTTAAAAATTTTCTTTAAAGATTTTTCAAATTTTTATTTTTTTAAAATGCACTTCTTGAGACCACACAATGCAGTATTGCAAATTAGCATACTGTTCAGGTTTTTGAAATTATTTGGTTCCACATGGTGTTTCACACCACATCAGAGGTGTGCATTATCTCACTGTAACACGATCCTGCCATGTCTCCTTGCATAATTAACATCTTGCATACCAACGAAATCAGTTAATGGATATATTACTGATAAGTTTATTAATAGAAGGCAGGTCAAACTGATTCAGAGGCATTAGCATATCTCTAAGCAGAAGATTGCATTAGAGACTGAGGGCAGGCCTGTTTATTTGTGTAACTACCCTATCACCAAACTATTGACTACTGCTGTTTTGTAACTCAAAGAATCTTCATATTATTCTTGCAAAACTGAAGATGAAGAAGTGCACCAGAGCCTTCAAAATGCTATATATATGTTAGGATTACAGCCAGTAACCAACTGCAAATGGAGCTGGGGGAATAGAGAAGTGAAATTTGAGGCTCACAAGCGATTGAATTTATGCTACAGTTTTAAACATCTAAAGCTGCTATGCCAATCAGCTATGTAACCCTTATAGTCAATAAACAGAAGGTGATTCACCTCACCTGTTTCTGGCATTCATTGTAAAGCTGAGGTGAATCACCCTCCAGGTTGCCTGTTTCTTTATTTCAGTGATTAGATGAGTCTTGAGTGGCCAATTTACATGAGAAAAGAAGAAAAATTCTACCCTGTGTAGAGGGAATTGCCTGCTAAAAGTGCTTCTTCCCCACAGTGAAAGATCTACAGGGCTCTAGGTTCAGGCATCCCTAGGCTGACTTCCACCAGCTCTGGAGCCACGTTGGAGAAGCCAGGCCAGCGTTGCTGCTGCTCAGTTGAGACAGCTGGACAAGCAGATCGCTTCCCCAGCCTGGTGCCATTGTTAGGCGCTCCTGCTGGATTAGCGAGATGCACCCCTACCCTTCAGTCCTGTCTTCCCCTTACAGAATAGACGAAACCTCAACTTGTGGCTCACCAGATTTACACAAGACACAGAGCGTGGAAATCTGTTTGATCTTCCATTGAGCATTATCGATTTCTGTCTTGTCAGACCATAACTTCTTTCCAAATCAAACTGTAGCTATTGAATTGGAAAACAGTCTACTTAGCAAATTGTGCATGGGGATATCATTCCCACCAGGCTCTCCAACCGCTGGGAGACAGACCTGTCATTTTCCTGTGTGACAGCCAGCCCTTGAGCGAGGTTCCACCCCCTGATGAATGTGTGTGGTGTCTTGGCCCAAAAAACTGATTTATTAATTTTTCTGTAATGCTAGTCCAGTTTACTTGAGGATTAAGATGAAGTCTCAGATAAGCAATGAGTTCAAGAGATGCCATCACAGACTAACCAGCCACAACCAATTGCCAGCTGATTACACTGAAGTTCCTATCTTGATTTGTGGAAGAGCTAAAATAAGCTCCTGAAATGTTTATCTCAGGAATCTAGGAGAAAAGGTGATAGCCAGACTGAGCTTAGATATTGTCCTAACAGCCCATCCTAAACCATTAGCAGCTTACATTTACCTGATCATCGTGTTAAAATGCAATTAATAATTAATCAAAATCCTAACACCTCTTCATTTTTTTTTTCCTTTTGTAACAGGAGGACAACACCTCTACTAGAAGTTTTCCCCAAGTCTAGCATGATGGTACACCTAAGTTTCATCCATCCAGCCACTCCTAAGTTTCATCCATCCAGGTCTGTGTATTTTCTGTAATTGCTCTGAATGCCAGGGGAGAAATCAGGTTGCAGAGCCCTTGCATTCACACTGTGGCCTGAAGCAGTACATAAGGCAACCACTGACAAAGGGGTTTTACTGTTCTCCTCATCTTGCTGTCTCAACTACCTCTCCCTTGGGCTTTCACAGACAGATGGTTAATATATAATAATTATTTTGCTACAAATCCCTCTTGCTTTTCTTGCCATTTTTCAAGTTAGTCCAGAAAATGCTTTGGAAAGATGGTTGCAATCTAAATTAATGTCCACACTGGAGGAAAATCTTCCATTTTTCTCTACCATCAGCTCTAAAGTTATCTAATTTATGCTGTTGTAAATAAAGCAAAGTCAATGAAAATTGCCTTCTCCAAAGCAAACATGCCAGAAGAGAGCCTTCCATTACACTCTCTGTCTGGGATATTGAATAATCTATTCACATAATCTGTGTCAATTGTGGAAAACTAACCAAGAAAAAGTACATATAATCATTAAAGATAATAGTTTCTTATCACTGATTCCAATTATAGACAATTTTATGCATTACTAAGGGCACATGCAACTTTTCCATTTACTGTGAAAGAGTCCGACAATATTAAAAGTAATAAGTGCAAGTGGGGTACACATTACATAGCCACCTAAATTTACATATGTTTTTATACTCAACTAATTAAAAACATCCCAATCCCAGGACATAATAATTTCTTTATCCCTTTTCCATAACTTGTGATATTATCTGTGATACTTGTTACATAGAGTAGAATTGCATGTACTTTAAATATATCATTGGTCATGCAGAATAATAGTGGAATCAAATACTATCTAGAACAGCAGACAGATTGTCACATATACTGAATTTGAAGTAATTACATTTCCCAGTAGAGAATCAAGCCTTTGAATAAATTTTAAGTGATTTTTCTCTTCAATTTTATCTGCAATAAACTTGATCCTTTCGGAACTTGACCATATACCTTAGTCTTGGGAAAATGGAATCACTGAATATATTTTGCGTCCTTTCACTGCTCTTCTATACAGCTGTGCATACCAAAAGAATCCTCAGTTCATTACAAGGTACAGCCATGAATAATATTCTCTGAGGGACAAAGATATAGACTGTATGTGCTTGAATGTACCTATAACAGGAGAGACAGACAAACATACTGCAAAGGCTTTGCAGTTAACTGACCTGCATGTTGATTTAAGATTTGTTTGCTGAGGAAGCAAAGCCAAATGTGTGTATGAGTTATAGCTCATTTACACCCCACAAAAGATGGAGCCCCACAATCTCATACAGAGAAGTGCTGACCATGACAATCTAAAATTTAGCTTTTCTTTACAGAAGGTGAGTCAAATGGAAAAACTGAATGGTAATGGAGTTATCTGGGGAGTTGTGTCCTCAGTCAACAAGCTTCCTGCAAAGCTGCATGTGTTGGTCACCATGTGCGATGTGTGCTGCTGCAGTAACAACAATTAAAATTAAAAGTAGCTTGTTTGCCTGAAGCAGCAACCAAAGTAGCAATACAAGAGAAGACCTGATTTTTTTGAAAACGGGGTATTCTGTATTCCACCCACCTGCACGTTGTAATGATCTGATAAGTGTGGGGAAACACATCTGGATCTCAAACCTCGCACCTCAGCAGCGCATTGCAAATTGAATTAGGTAAATGATAATTAGCTTAAGCAGATATTGTGGCTGGAGCTGAATGAGTGACTGACTGTATTCAGATGAAATGAAAGAAGCTCTACTCCCTTCTAAATTTCCCCTAGTGGTACTTGTTTTCCTAATAAATGTGTAATGGAAATGTTGAGCCTCAAGGAAAAAGAGGAAAGAGGGACTAAATGGAGAAAGCGAGGAGAACGGAAAAGGAAACATAAATTTGGGAACCCTGAAGATTCAGATTTGTAATTCAATTCTTGAATGCCTCTTGTACATGAGGATATAACACATTACTGCAGGAGTTAAGTGAAGTTTAGAAATCCAGTAGATAGCTGGAAAAAATTTGCTGCAGATTTCACAAATACAAAACTAGATTCATACCACATCTGTACTCACGAAACCCAAAATGATGAGAATAGTTGCACAATTTTTAAGTGTAGCAGTATTTAAATTGAAATAATAATTATATCCCAGTTGTGTTACTGATTTTCAAACCGGTTCTCCTGTTTAGGAAGAAACTCTTTAATGTTGTGTGCTATTTTCTTAGTAAGCATAGAAAGTGAAGTTCTACATATTATAATAATTTGGGCATGTATAGCTCACAGACACAAATATTTTCAGTTATAAATTTAGTTTACCTGAGGCAAAGATCCAGAAAGCTGTGAAAGACCTTCTAGCCTAACATCTGTGCTGAGCTATGTTGTGGAGTGTCAGGAATATGGATGGATCAATTTGGGAACTTTATTGTATAGCCTGTGTAAGAAAGTAGGGCTCTACCGACATACAGCCTATGACCTTCCACATCCATAGATCAGTCCTGAGTCTCAGGAGATTAATCCTGGGAAAGAAACTAGAATGTTTCTTTTTGGTTCCCATCAAGAGTGTTCCATTCTATAATCTTTATCTACCACGGTAAATCCTTGTCTGAGACTATTTTATCTGAGTATCTCAAATACGTTGCAGAATTTAATTTCCACAGCAGCCTGTGAAGCAGGTAAGCATCACCTCTATTCTATGCAGGCATGGAGATAAAACTGGGAGCAATTCTGGTTTCATCATGCCCCGGTTTAGTGGCTTATTCTACCTATTTCATATGAGCTACCAAGTGCAGTGAGGTAAGAAACATTCTTATACAGACCATAGTTTATTCCCAGACTATATAGGATGAAGCCAATAATTTTTACATTATTTTCTTACGAAGAAATGTCTGCATTTCAAAAAAGTAGTATTTTGGAGAACTCTGTTCTTGAGCCAGAACCTCAGCCAGTGAAGGCTGGAATTAATAAGTTTGGGGTTTGTTGAGCTGGTCTCTCCTGATCAAAAAGCATTTCAAAGAGTGGAAACCCCCAGCCAGCTCCACCTGGGTGGAATTACTCTCTGCCAGGCACACCAGCTCTGAGCCAGCCAGCATATCCTGGGAAGGAATCGTAGCTGATTCCTTCCATCTTCCCATCTCAGCTACAGGGAAGCACGTGTCAAATCCTGTCATTTCAGATTTCTCTCCTGGTGATTATTTCACTGCCAAGAACCATTAATATGGTCCTTGATGGCACTAACATATTTAAAAATCAGAGCAGATTTAGTTCATATGGGTGTGAGATTATTAGGGTTATTACTAAAGCACTTTTAAAAAATTAAATTGTATACAATATAATATGATAAATTGAAATAATCTAGGTGATAATGAGGCAAGAAATAAATAGCAAAGTACACAAATTTCCCAAAGGATTTCATATGTAAAAATTTAAGAGCATGAAAAGATACAAAGATCATTAATAATGTCCATAGTTTTGTACAAATACTAAATTAGTATCTTTCAAATTTCTCCAACCTTTCTTAAGCAAGGCAAAGAAACTGTGCTCTCCTAAAGCACTGACATGATTTTATGGGACTTATTTAGAAGCAGAATTATTTATTAATACTCTGAAGAACTCTAATCACAATTTGTCATCAGAGTAGAATAAAAATTCTGTACTTAATGTCATGATTTACTCCTAGAGAAATTCTCATTTACTTTACTTGGCCAAGCAAGGGTAAAAAAAGCATGAAATTGATGAACTAATTTACTTTAGGAAAAATTATGTGTTTAAATGGTCATCTTAGGCAAGACACAATTAGAATTACATTGGTCTTTTCTCTTTATTTCTGGTCTCCCAGGAGCACATTTATGACTCTCAAGAGGGATGCTTTTTGTCCTGTTAGTGTTAATTGCATTTTGTTTAGCTCAATGTTTTAAACAAAAAAGCTCTTCCCAGCATGGTTGAATTTATGGATCTCAAGTTTCTGTAAGGATGCAAAGTTTTTGCTATAAGTTGGCTCTTTATACATGTGAACTTTTTTCGGATCAGCTACATCTGAACCTGCAAATGGAAATCTGACTTTGCAACTAAGGGAAAAATTTATCACTCCAAAAGAAGTAGGAAAAGTTTTAAAGATACAGAAATAGAATCCAGGCTTAAGTAACATTTTCTATCACTTTGATTTCATAATTCAGCCTAAGTATGATTGATAAATAAACCTAATAAAAAGCAGGACAACATCTGTTCTGCACTATGGGAATAGGAGGGAATTTAGACGTTTGAGAAGTTGTTACACAGATACTAGATTCTACATGGGAACATATGAAGAGTGTTTACAGTAAAAATAACTTCTGATGCCTACTTGTATTCCCTTTTAAATGTACACATATGCCTTTCGATTTTAGCACACAGATACTATAACTTTTATTCTAGATTTAGTTTTGAAATTAGACTAAAAAAAATGGATGGAATAATTAAAAATGACCCATGTGCATGCTTTTATTTGTTGAATATTTTCATGGGTCCTGTGTAATGAAAGAGCTTTTGCGTATTCTCACAGTACCTGCCTGATTAAAAATAAAGGCTTCCTCATTGTAATTCAGACAATATATGTGAGAAATATGTCCCAGCCTGGCACTGGTTTTTAAAGCTTTCCAACCTTGTATTCATTGCAAGTTAGTTAACCACTTATTATTGCTGCTAATATAATTGCAGACTACATTGATTTATGTAGGGATTGCTTAATTCAAGATCAAAGCCAAACCTTTTTATTCATATCTTAAGAGATGAAGGATGTAATTGAGTTCATATATGGGCTGTTAAGTAACTTGCATATTTACCTCATACCTAGAACCGCTTCCTGTGCTGGTGTGCTGGCCCTTTAATCCGGGGCATGAAGTTCAAACAGTAACACCACTGAAAGGGAGCTATAAAGAGAGATAGATTGGGAATCCCTGCATCCTGATTACCCAAGATAAGAAGGTATTTGGGAGTGGAAGAAAAGGTGGTGAGAGCTAAATTAGCTGTCTTTGAGATAAAAGTTAATTTCCTTAAGAGCCCGGTTAAGACACTGTCCCGTTTAAATCTAAATGCTCACAGTAAAGGCAGCAGGCAACTTTAACGTTTTCTGGAGATAATATTTATGGTTCTGGTGGTTGCCTCTGCAGAGGGGATGGCAGGCAGTGGTATATACAAACACCTTAAGAGATAAACATCTGCAGAAGAATGCAGGCCCCCTGTAAAGCATTGGGTACTGAAGCAGAGAAAGAAATTGAATTAATATATGCAAAAAACTGCTTTTACTGTGAAGCTAAAAATATGCAGGATTTTCTTATGGAGCTCCAGAAATCATTATAGATGATCAGAGTGGTATCTCAGAGAAATGCCAATTACTGGCTTCCCAGATTGCTCAGCATAAGTGATCAAGTGCATGTTGCAGCTGATAGATCTGCACAAAAACATTTTGCACACATGCTGCAGAATTCAGACCCTGAATATTGAAACCTACTTGTAAATAATTTGTTCTGATTTAAACAATGTGTTTGTCTTTGGAAGCAGCTGGTGTTTAACTGTTATACTGATTTTAATGTTGAGAAAGTAAACAATTTATGATTGATGTTAGCAGTAGTTCACTGTGCAGCCTCATGCATGCTTAAAAGCCTTTCATATTATGGTATGTCTCTATACACAGTACAAGAAAAGAAAAGGCAAGGAGGCTTGCAAGTATTTGTGTCAGATATGATTTTTCTTCAGACACTGCACTTTCCGCTTTCTCCCTGGTCTGAAATGCCTTCTTACAGGCAGGAAGGCCTGGGTAAGATCCCAGGAACATTTATGCACACTTGTTTTCATTCAGAAATGACTTGAGCCTCAGGCAACCAAACAGTGGAAACTGGTTTCAAACACTGTTGCATCCTGTCTCTTCCCCTGTTTCCTGCCATCTCTAGCTACTTGAGTCTCAAAAGCCTTGCCCATTCCACTTTTCTCCAGTCCTTCCAACAAGAACTGACCTCTCCCAATCTGATTCTGGGGGCATCCTGGGGTGCAGCTGGCTCTCCTCTGCCCTGAGACTCTGGCTAGAGGTGCCTGGGGTGTCTGGGGGGCTCTCACGATGGGCCCTCATCTTGGCTGAGGTGTTGGCTTCAATGCCTCTCTGTCCTTTGTTCATTGTGGGCTTTCTCACCTAGTTCAGAGGCAACTATATTAATGAGACCTAAACCTTAAGCAATGTGCTCACAAGCTTAATTTCCAAGTCATGAAGACACTTGAAGAGCTCAATTTATAAGCAAGAGCATGAGGAAAGCCCTATAATTTTCTTTACATTTGATTTAAAAAAACACCCTGCCTAATTCGGTTTTGGAGCTCAGTCTTGCCTGGGATGCTGTTTGCCTTGCAAGCACCCTGATGTAGCTCCATGGGCGTCTGCCTGAATAGAGACTTCAGTCTGGGCCCTGTCATGTTTTAGAACATAATTTTTTCGATCATCTAATTAAGGAAACTGGTTCATTATAAGGAGTGCTAAGGTGTTGATTCAATTCCTGCCTCTGATTTTTTTTTCAAGGCTGTTTACCTGTGAAGCCATGTGTAACTAAAGAAAATCCCCACAGCAAGTGGTAGAAGATTGAGAGAGAAGAGGCCTCACTACTGCATTTCTTTAAGCTTTAGTCCAAAATCTCCAAGCCCCCAAGGTTTAATTATCGTGTGCAGTCTAGTGTTGAATAGGAAAAAGGGACTGTAGCACGAAGGAAAGATTTTCACACTGATACTCACAAAAGAACAGGAGCATTAAATGAAAAAAAAATGTTCTAAGGTTCTCAGTGCATTTGAAGTGAATAAAAGGGAAATAACTGTCAGGGACCAAGCAAATTATGAGTGGAATTATAAACAGTGAGTGTTTATACATCTGTACAACAAGAAATGCATCTTTTGGCTTACTACAGCAGAATAAATAAGTCAGAAGAGTACAAGTTAGAGCTTTTCACGTTTTCTTAGGCCTTTTAAAAAATCTTATTTCAAATTAGGTTACGGGCTTAAAAGAACTCAAAAGGTGAAAAAGACCTCACAGTATTATTCACTTTAGCACATATGTGACCTGAAGAGGATTAAAGGTTTGTTCAATCTCTATTCATAGTATTCTTACAGAATTTTCAAAGGACCTTTTAAACAAAGGTTGCCAAACAAAGCACTTCTTTTGTTGCTACTTAGCTGAGGCCTATTGTCAATTAATAAGCAGGTTTTCACTTCAGTGTAATTGGGGCTTTCAATTCCAATTACATCGCATACGTATAGAAAATGTGAATGCAATATTAATAGCAACATAAATTTGTGCATATGCGTGTGTGTATACATGGATACATATGTACACATCCTCCTCAAATGTGTCTCTATGTAACACCACACAATAAATACCCTGTTACAGCAGGTGCTATGTTCCACCACAGGCTTGGCTGCATGTTAATTGTATTTTTAATCTGTATCTCTACAAAACACTTTGATGTTTTCAAATTTGATGTTATAAATTGCCTGTGTAGATAATAATTATAGTTAAAGCAGGAATAGGTACTACTATAGTTACATTTATTCCAGATACCAATATAAATTTTGATATTTTTAATTAATTTTATTTTATAGACTGAAATTTTGTTGCAGTTTGAGTTTTTGGAAAAGTTTGAATAAAGGATTTTCCACTCCATTTTGGTGAATTGAAAACTAATATTTATTGTCTTTCCAACCTTTTCTTGTATGAGCACATCTTGAAGTGGAGTAGCTCATAATAAATACCATTTACCATAATAAAACAGTCGTCTTTTAGGGTAAGAAGGAAATTTCATTTTAAGATGAACACATAATGAGATTTTGAAAAATTATGTATTGCACTTATGCATTGTAATCACACCACACACCTGGAATTCAACATAAACCCACTTATTTTATGTACTCCCACATATGCATGTCTATATATACAAGGAATGCATATATATACACACATATCTGCATGTACATTATTGTATGTGGAGATTAATAGATGGTGAGATAGATGTGTCTATAAAGATCAATGCACTCATAAGGATTCTTGTGGGATTTTGACCCCCTTAAATAGAAATGATTCATTATTGGAGGAAATAATGTGACACAAAAGGATTATATCCTTATTTGCATAATTAATCTAAGCGAAGAACTTAGGGGAAGCAGAATAAACTGGCTGCTGATGGAAGCAAAAGTGCCATATGCAAACCTGTGAGACTGACCAAGCTCCAGCCTCAGCCAGAAAGGAGAGAGGGCTCCTTATCTACCAGATGGGGTAAAAGATAGGGCTGCAACTCTTCAGTGTTTACAAGAACCAAGCCAGTGACCTGCAGATACTTGGAAACATCAGAATCTTAGGGTGGGTGAGCTGCGGAGAGCCCAGTGCAGACCGGGCCTCAGTTTGGGGGGAGAGGCTGCACATTTTCTTGGCTATCACCACACCATGCAGCACCTGATCAGTCTCTACTGCACGGAAAGGAAACGTTCTTATAGTGTGTCTTTTTTTCCCTTCAGAAAATCTGCCTCTAAAAATTAATGCTGGAGGAAGCTTTTCCCTCTCTCATTCTAGACTCTATAGTCTAAATCTCATCTTCTGGTTTTTATCCAACTATTTCTAATCTTATTTTTATCCCTAATTTTTATTCCCAGTATATTGTTAACAGGAAGAATTTATAAATCTTCAGAGGGCAAACTCATTACAGATACCTTTACTCACTCTTTCTTTCTCTTTCTTTCTTTCTTTCTTTCTCTCTCTCTCTCTCTCTCTCTCTCTCTTTCTATCTCTAAAAAGACATGTATTTTCCTAGAATTGATATATCTGGGTAGATATAGACATTTTTATGCACACATATGCCTTTACAGATAGGTGTGTGTGTGTGTTGTAATAATCCTCATTTTACTTGCATAGATATCCAATGTGGGACTTTTTCAGAAGTCAATAACTTGATCACATAAAGCCAGAATACATGTGTCATATACAGCCCCTATATTTGAAGGGAGATGTTTATGTTTGAAGGGTGCATACAGATGAAAACCACGTGAATGGAGTCCTGTGTTTATATCGTTAGCCTAGAGGATTTCTTAACATTTAAATGAAATACCAGTATATAATTCTGTTTGACTTTTTTTGTATGATGCAGGCCTTGTAAAATGTAGTTCTCTAGATATAATGCAACATTGCCCTGGAGAATTTGAACCCACTAGAAGAACAATATTTTTGTATAATACTCTTGCTGGATATACTGAAGTTTCCAATATAAATCTGACAAAAATCCTTATATGCATGTTTGAATGCAAGCTTGTCCAAGAGGTCATAACCTTCCATAAAAAATCATCTTTCCATTAAAAAGTTGTTTGGTTTTGATAATATAAAAAATTCAAATATATTTTCTACTTTAAGAATGGACTGATTTCCCACCAAGTCTGAGCAGGTCCTAGAGTTAGGACTACCTCTGACAAATACAGTAAGAAATATGAGGTCATTTCCATTAAAATGTGACAAGATATTCTGGACATAGCTCCCATATCAGACCCAGAACTTAAATAGCTCCTACTCAAGAATTCATAATGCAACAAGTACTAGCAATAGTCTATAGCTACTCTTTAGGATAATATAATGGCTTGAGTTAAAAATATATGAGCTTTTGGGCCACTGAGAGCGTGTACTTGTGTTTGTGCCATATGGATTTAGAATAATCCCTTCTGAAAGGAGATAAGAAATATAAGTGCTGAAAGTTATTTTCCCCCATGTGGTGTCTACAGATCTTGCCCAAGAATGCCAGATGAAGCTTCTAAAAGTTACAAATGTGATATAGTGCATGACATTTAAGCTAAAAACCTAAAAAATTAGGTTAATTACTTCTACTGTGTGAGAAAGAAATGTTGCAAGATGAGCTGATTTTTTAATGGAATACATATCTGTAAAAGAGGCACTTCCTTTGCTTTGGATCTTCTCTGGGATTCTCCTTATATGAGTGAATACCACCAGGGAAGTAATATTGCCACAGCTGACCTTTGGCTTTGAAAGTCAGAAAAATATTCAAAGTGATGTGTAATATTTTTCAATATGATCTAAAGCAAGTCGTTTCAACAAATGTCTGTAGTCATATAAATAAGCTCTGTCTAATAACCTGCAGAAAGAGAGGTTTCTATTTATACAACTTTTAAGGATGTGTGAGCTGTGAAGAACTGCAACACAGATCAGGGAAAGGTCCAGTCAGCCCAATATATGCATACAGAAGTCAAAAGAAATAGCATTTTAAAAAGAGGAGCTGTAGACTGAATCTTAGTGCATTAGATTTTGAGTCAGCAGCTTCAGGAATAAGAAGCTTGAACTAGAAGCTATATCTAGAGCTTTATTTTAGAAGTTTATGCAAGAACTATCTTCTGTGAGATTTTCTTGCCTTTTTCCCCTCTGTACTTTTGAACCCTACAACATCATGCCATAACATCATGCCATTGTGAGTTCCATAACTCAGTGCATTTGCTTTTCTTTCCTTTGTTTTCAGCCTGCCACCTGGGAATGCCCTAGTTTCTCTTACCGCTGCTCTCCAGTCGCATTCTTCTCACCTTTAGGATTTTATTTAGCAATAATGTGTCCCAGTCACCTCTTATTCTACATCTTCTAGCTCTTTCCCATACCAAAATCACTGCATATTTTTAATCATCTTGTTTGCTTTTCCAATTGCTCCAATATCCTTTTGAAAGAAGATGACTGGAAATACACACGGTGTGTGAGACATTGGCAAAACAGTGCATAATGATGATTTCTGTTTTCTTTCTTTACATGGTCAGGTTTGTGTTTGCCTTTTGGCTACAGCCGGACACTGAGTCAACGCTTTCAAAAGTTTATGCATCCCTGCCCTAGGCTAATTTATAGCATTCGTTGTACATCTGTAAGTGGAGTTTTTCCCTTCTTCTGCATACAAGTGTGCATTCATCTGCTATTTTGTTATTTAACCAAGTGTGGTTTTATTTGCTTTGTTTTGTTGTTTAACTGCAGCTATTTGCAATCAGGTTTATATTTGATGCTTCCAAGTCAGTTTATAGAATTTACAGTTTTATTAACTCCCTCTATGATCCTTTCCACATCATTTACAAGTACATTGAATGGTGTAGATCACATCAAAGATGTGATTTCTGAATGTGTAAAGCAAGTGTTCAAGGAGAATTTATCTCCCCTGTGATTTTTCTTCTCTGTTGTAGCTCAAAAATGGAAAAGTCAAAGATACACTTTGGCAAGTCCGTTGTTTTTAAGAATGTAATCTTACAGAATATGAAAAGAAAACAGTGCTTTGAAGTTCTAAATACCTAAAATATGGAAAAATGTGGCTATGCAGTGTATCTTTAGTCTGTTTTCTGGGAAAAACAACAAACCTTGAGACAACTGTCTCTGTTGATTGGGACACATTTATGGAATTAGTTACTGCAATATTTTTGTGTGCATTATGTATAATATATACAGTCTACAGTGCATGGGAGGCTTCATCTGCCAATCTGAGCTATCTAAATTTTGAACTAAGGTAGCAGTTTTCCTACTCATGTTTAGTCACTTCAAACTCAGGTGCATATCCAAGCCCTGCACAGAGGTTCTGTCTTTATTTGGAGACGACAAACACATCTGAAGGATGTTTCAGCCCATTCTAAAACAGGTGTCACAGAATAGCAGGATGAGTCACCATCTGGCATAATGCCACCTTATTTCATTGACTACAGAGTGCTCTTAAACAACTAGCTAGGCTAGACACCTAGCTTTTAAATTATTACAGACAATTGAGATAAATTTTACCCCACCTAATTAATTTAATCCCCATTATAGCTACAGAATGAATTTTTGCAAGCACAAGGAGCTAGCTTGGTGGCTATTAGGTAAAAAGACATCTGTAGAATTTATTTAATCAGATAGAGTCATTTCCTATGAAAAGTTTTCCAACAAGTTCTGGATCTTAGACTTGCATACATGGAAAAGTAAGCACACTTGACAACTTTTCCATGTAACTGGAAATGATGCCAGTTTAATTAGGTCGATGAATTCCATGTGGAAATTCTTACTTTAGAATTAGAAGGGATTTTTAGCTTCAACTATTTCCAGACAAACATTGCTGAAATGTAAAAAAACATAAAGAAAACACCCTTAAGCAAACATATCACCTTTTACAACTTAGTGAATATGTTTGCTGATACAACTCGAACATTTGATTTATCATCTCTTTTAGAAGCCACTATCACCAGAATAAGTGTAAAGGGACATAGAAGTGTAGCACTATAAACAAGAACAAAAAAATTAAGGTTTTTTTTGTGAACTCGATAAAAAGTTTATGTTTTTCCTTTTTTTTTTTTTCCCCCTATTAATCAGACTGCTTCACAATAAAACATCATTTGTGAATTTTTGAGTTTTGGATGACTGATTTAATCCTTATAGCAACTAACTTACAATCTAATTTTACTTTGGCATGTTCATTTTAACCCTTAGCAATATTTAGTCTAAATTTTACCTCTGATTTTATAAATTTGTCTCCCCACTAGAAGTGGGAAGCAGTGGTGGATAACGTAGCAAGCAGCAATAAGCCTGCCAATTTACTTGCTACTCTGTCATTAGGCTCTGTTACTCCAAATTATTTGGGAATATAAACATCTTCCATTTCATAAGATGTATTTCAATGGCTAGATGCTGGGGGAAAAAATTAAGAGAAACAGAGAAATGAGATGGATATCACTACTGCTTCAAGCCTTCTGTTTATGCAAACAACTTTCATGTAGCATGTCAGCATGGAGTCAAAGTCAATTTTCCAATCTGCCCTTGAGATTTGTGTCAGAGATCAGTGCCAGCATACACATGCTTTTCAAACAGACTTCTATAGGTTAAATAAGGTACATCTAAGCTGCTGCTGTTTTTTTTTTTTTTTCTTTCCTGTAGCTGCCTTTCATTTAATAATATCACTTAAAAAAAAGAAAACCACCTACAAACCAAATATTTCACATACTAAAAAGCCAGAAGTGCCGATATCTGCAAAATGGTAAAAATACCTGTTCCTGGCAGTGGAATAAGCTTTTCCAGGGGAGAGAGGATGTTGTCCAAACTGGCAATGGGTCTGGTCTGGTAGATGGAGGCAAAGACACCAGCAGCAAAGACACCACCAGTCCCATTTCACTTTTCTGTGCTCTCAGGGGCTACTTGCAGCCCTTGCAGCAGCCCGGGAAGCTCAGGGCAATAGGCTTGGGCCAAAGACCAGACAAATTGTTCATTTCCTGCAGCTGCAGAAGAGATCTTCAGGATCCCATCAGAATAGTCAGCATCAAGGGCAAGCTACATATCATCTCTAAAACATTGCAGGTGATCCTCTGAGAGCTCAGAAAGAGAATAGCTTTACTTCCAGTGAAATCCCTCACTCCCTCTTCTTCTCCCGCTGCAGCATCTGGCCAAACTGGTACTGCAGAAACAAGCCAGCCTGGGTGACTGCCATCATAAATTGTTATGGATGCTGTCTTTGGATTTAGGAGAAAAATCAGACTACATACATGTTATTTCTCATGAAGTCAACTCATAAATGATAGAAGGGACTACCAGAATGACATACATGTAGCCAGCTGGCCAGCTTCTCCAGAAAATGTCAACTCTATAGCTTTGTATCTGCTTTATTACTCTCAAAGAAAGGATTCATGCCTGTTAAAAACCAATCATATTAGCATGTAAGTGATATGAGATGCCAATATAGCACCAGACAGTCATGTGAGCAGTCTTCCTATGCACTGATGGAAATGGATTCCAGAAGGCTAAATTCTGTCCTTGGTGGTTTGCTGGAATTATCCCCAATCAAGTAGTCATTTGTTTAATTCTTCCATTAGATAATGTGTCATGTCACTGAATAATTTTCCTTGCCTTCCATGTAACCTTTCCCTGTGTAAGCTAAATTTCTGACTCATCATTTGTTGTGGATGTAGAGCTCCATGTCCTTAGCTGATAAAACCGTATAGTTCCTTACATTGAAGCATCAGACTGCTTCCTATGGATTTACTGCCTGTCCAATGGCACAAGCATAGTGACTTTTAGTGTTGTATATGTCCCTCTTTTATTATTATTATTATTATTTATTATTATTCTATTCTATTTAGTTTGTCTACTTTCCTTCATAATGTCACCATCTTATTTATTGTGTCTTCCATTAATTTACTGCTTTGAATCTGTCAGTAAAAATAATTTGCTTTTACTTATCAACCTCTCCTAAATATCCCATGGATGAAGAAAATCTACTCTTTTTCCCTAATTTCTAAACCACATAGGAAAGATGGTAAGAGTCCTGTGGCTTAAACTCATTTCCACTCTATTTATTGCTCAGAAGTATCAATGACTGCAAAGAAGCCCTGCAAGACTCATTTTAGCAATTATCAGCAGAGGCTGAAGGAGCCCTAAGGGAAGACCAGGGATGGGATTTTTTAAAGGCAACAGAAGAGATGGATGGAGAAAGTCCCTGGGAGATTTTATGGCTCAAAGATGATATTGATGGAATAGGAGAGAGAAAGCTGAGGATGACATTGAGGCACAGTGATAGGGGGGAATGGGTGAAAGTAAAACACCTTCCTTCCTTTTTCTCTTTTCCTTCTACTCCTTCTGGTGCCCCTTACACCATCAAATAAATAAAATATCAAAAATCCAAATTTAAGTAGTTGGAATGGGTGTAAAGGTATTTAGAAAACTCGATATTTGCCAGGGTTAAAAAATTTGGTTATAGCAACAGCCAGTCAAAGCTTCAGGAACCAGTATATAGAAAAGGAGAGGCATCTGGTTTAAAACAAAGAAAAGTAATCAAGATATTCTTATTTTGAAGCCTTGTATCTTTGTTTTACCTAGAAGTCATAATATTCTTTCTCTAACATTTTAGTTAATTCAATAATATAATAAAAAAATGTAAAGTTTTTTTTACCCAAAATCAAATTCTCCCTCAGTTTAAGAAGAGAAGTAAATTTAAATTTGGAAAGTTTATTCAAAATACAAATTTTACCCCGAAAAGAGAAAAACTACAGAAAGCCTCTAGGTGCTCCATTATTTTTAATAAATTCGATGTGGAAAACACTCAGATAACACTGTTTTGTACAACACTATAAAAATGAAAAAGATAATAGAAGAAAACAGAGGGAAAGAGACTTTTTACTTTCCCTTGTTATAGAAGCAAATGGGCACTCAACTAAATCTTAAAGGTGACATATCCAAAATTGATGAAAGGATCATTTTTCCCCTTGGCAAGATGCTTTTAAGACTAAGGCTTTGGGATATTTTCTATATCAATCTGAAAACTGATTGAGAAAAAGCCACATAAATTGAAGATTTATAAAAGATCTGCCTGAAGAGTTTGATTCATTCTGAGCATGAGCAGCAAGAAATTATCAGTATCACCACTTGTGATTGAAGTGGAATCTGATGAAGTGAATCCCCTAAGTGGTTGCTCACGCTGGAGAGCGGGAGGAACGGATAAGAGAATAACAAATATGAGATCTTTCCTGACATGCTCTTTTTTTAAAAATAGTAAAAGTGATGGAAAAGCGACTCCCACGTTAGTTTGGAAAGCCCTGATTAGTGAGTATAAAAGTATTATTTTCCTAAGTAGGAAGAACATCAGTTGTTCAGCATAAAGAGGAAATCATATTTTCTGTTCTTCTTTATCACTGTTATGTCAAAATCCAAACTTAGTGGAGTTTCACTCCAGCTGTTTATAATGAATGAGACAGAATGCATGTATCTTGCAAGACTGTCAGTGAATTGCCACGGGTTCATTTTCCAAGAATACATCAAACCATTAGGTATGGAGCAAAAATGCTGTCAACTGCTATCAGAGTTGGAGAAATATATTGAAGGGCAGAGTTTTTGAATGGCATAAGCCATGCAGTACATAGTGTGACATAAAGAAAATCATTATTTGCATTCCCAGTAGCAGCCATGTGCACCTATTTCCAGGGGTCCTAAGACACAGCCCTTTGAACAGTTCCCAAGCATCCTGATGCAATGAGTGCAGAAAAATCAGACACTGTTGGTAGAAATTCACCACAGGAAAAATGTCCCACAGGAATCCTGTGGTTCATAGCCTCTTCTTACTTTCTTTTCCTCAAGGTTTATATTTTGTTTACACAGACTGGAGACCAAAGAGGATTTTTATGGTCCCCTACTTTTAGCTGTGTGGAAATTAGACATCTAATTTCATGCTTTGTGGTCAAAGGAGACCAGCATCACTAGAGCATAGTTTATCCCATCTGTCTCTGACATATGTCTTTGGATGGGACAGATACCCTTTTGTAATACTGTGTCTGCTCATTAATTATCAAGGGAACCTCCATGAGTAATTTAGACTAGACATATCACTTTTACAAGGTACAGGTAGGTGAGATGGATAGAACTCTAGCTTCAGTGATCAAGACACACTTCCATGTGCAAGCTTTCTATTAGTACCAAGATTTCTAGGAATCCTTTTGTGCTGGCCAAGAGAGTGCACATTATGGTATTCAGCTACTTTGGGTATCAATAGGCAAGAATAGAAAAGACTGCTGATAAAAGTACTCCTAAAGATTATAAATAAATCACACCCCAGAGGGTCAGATAAGAAGAGAAACATTTTCATAGAGGTAGTAGAATGCTATTCAGTTTTCTAAAACTGCCAGATTACAGTGAGACTTTAAGAGTCTTGCTTTATATCACTTTGAACTTTATGGAACTACAGATTCACTACATTAGCATTGCTCTGAATAAACTCATGTACATTTTTGCCATTAGGACATTTCCATGTTTTTTTCCCCTGGAAACAAATTTATGTATGGGCAAAAAGTCCATATTTTCTGATGAGGAGAGTGAAAATAACACCCTGCCAATATTTCATAAAATTTCATAAGGGAGCTTCTTGATCTTTCTTTCTAAGTTTGACTCAGAATGACCTTTCTGTACTTCAGAAAATCTATTTGGACTCTAAAGAAGAGTGTTTGGACTATTATTTCTGATGTGTGATGATTTTTGTTACAAGTCCACTATTTGACAATCCTAAGCTGAAACGTATGAATATGTGTTCAGTGAGAAATCCATGCTCTTTGACTTGTCATCCCTGCTCAGAATCCAGAAAGCAATTGTGAAAGTGTCAGATGACTTCCTGTAAGGGGGAGGATCCAATTTTAGAACAGAGTGTCTCAGTATGTTACAGCATGCTTTAGAACCACTCATTATGATGAAGGCCTCATTACACTGCATACTACAATAGGAGAAGGCAGTCCCTACACAGATAAATTATGTGTGAGACAGTTGCTGGCTCCCCCCTGATTTAGACACAGGATGCAGGGGAAACCTGTCTGCTCAAGGTCACACCAGAAATGTGTGGCATACCTTGAACAACACTCTGTTTCTTCAACCACAGGATCAGTTTTAGGGTTATGTTGAATATAAATAACTAGAATTTGGACTTAAATACTATTACTATGTTTTAAGTTGCTTGTTGTGTTTGTTTGCACAACCAGAAGTGGTTACTTATAACAAGGTCCAGTTCCTTGGATCACTGTTAGGAGAAACTTCTGAACTCATGGTTAAATGCAAGATGCCAGATGAGGTAATTTCTAGATGCTTTCCACCACCTGATAACAAGTCTACAGAGATACATGTTTCAGAAAGCTCAGGTTCATTTCTGATAGTTCCCTGCTTACAAATAGTTTCCTGCTGATAACTTAGATGCTGACTCAGGCTACCAGAGGGTTTTTTACCATTTCTGGTAGAGACATATAAATGTATACACATTTGCAAATGAATTATATAGTTAGGGTTATGGTTACATAGAGAGAGCTATATGCATACATATATGTATTTAGCAAACATATTTTTCAAGTTCTATAATAGCCTAGGAAAGATCTCTGGCTAGATTTTTCCCATTTTAAAAAAGTGGTGTTTGGCAGTGCTGGGTGTGGGAAACCACATCTTAGCTCGAAATCCAAAATGCTGACCTGACACCATTAGAGCATAGCTTGTACTTGGTTCCTGGCTGCTTTCACATGCAGATTTTACCTCTACCCCTCCTGACATCATGCTGGAACATAACCTGACTAGTTAACTCAAGGCCAGGTTTCTCCTTCCTGACTCACACTGTTACAGCTGGATAAAGCCCTTAACTTCAAACACATGCTGGAAACTCAAGCTCATGTCTAAAGTTCACTCTATGCTTATGCAGATCTTCAAATAGGCCACTGAGAAATGTCTTAGTCTGTGGTTTTTTTACATTTTTAGATCTTTCTGGCTCTTAACAGATAGGATTGGGCAACTCACCAATAGTGAGGTAAGCTTTACCTGGGAGTAGAATATCCCACTCAGGTGAAATCTCAAATGAATGCAGTATTTACATGACAAAGGTGTAAATTAATCGTATGTAAATACACTGGAAGAGGATTTATCGCAGTCATTAATATTGCAATAGCAGCAGGATTTTTCTATGGGATTTTGAAGGTCCTTTGGGATCCTAAACATGCCTCAGAAACCCACATTTTGGCTTCACTGTAGTCTGCAGCCAGACAAGTCAGTGAAAGCTTTCCAAGGTGTAATCACCCCATCTCAGCTGTACTTCTGGCTGCTCTCCGAGGAATTGCTGCAGAGAGCTTGCTGTACCAACTGCTGAGGAGGAGTTCAACATTTGCCTTCATCCTTTTGTCATATTCCTAGTGGTATTATGGTTCCCCTCACCTTTAGAAAGGTTAACACTCTTGCAAGAAGCTTAGATAATTAAAAAAAAAATTAGATTCAAAAACTATTCCCTAACTATTTTGTATTTTCAAACCACTGTCCAAATTCATCCATACAATTTTCCTCCCAAGTGCAAATATGCTGTTAGCAACTCCATATGATTTTAACATCTAAACTGTTGCATAAATGCATTAGCAAAAATATTTAAACTACATTTTCCTCCTCTCTTACCCTTCTCTCTAAATTTTTATTGGGCAAAATATGCAGACTTTTAAACTCCCATTAGAGAGGAGCCATGCAGCTAATCTTGTAAATACATTCAGAAGACAAAAATAAGATGGGTGAGGGACAAAACTGTATTTTAAAAACAAAACTCAAAATTGTTTTGTAATTTAAAATATCCATATTTTAATTGTTATTTTTTGTTCAATTTGACAAAGAAGACATCAAACAACCAAGAACCAGTAACACTTATAGGACTATGGCTCTGCCTAAAAAGCTGCTGTACTAGCAAAGGTCGGGGAGATTCTTCTATTGCAGATAACAAAACAGTGAACAGGGAGACAGAATGACACAGAATGACAGAGAATGACACAGAATGACAGAATGATCACCTTAAATTTCTGTGGCAGGGCTCAAAGTTCATCACAGCTCCAAGAATAAGTCCAGTTTTAACCACAAGTCCATACATCTTCCCTTGTGAAAATCCCTCCCTTAATGCTATGTAATGCATCTCTTCCATTTAGAATATTTGAATTCGATATTCTCTTTCGATCTGAGCTTGCAGCTGTTGATGGAAATGTATTTGAATTCAAGATGAAAATTAACAATCCACTTCATGTTAATAATGAACTCCGTTTCTGTTGCACTGTTTATTTTAATATTGAAGTAAAAGTATTTTCTGTAATCTTTCACGTTCACACACTCGTTGCAGCTCTCAGCTGCCTCATACAGGTTTGTGGGGATCAAAAAAAGCTCCTCAGGCAATGAGGGACTTTGCAAACTCTTAGACAAAGAAATCCATTAGGCTTGTGGGATAAGCTCAGGGCCTAAAAAATGCCTGAAGGGACTGTAGAGGATCTACTTTCAGGAAACTCTTCCTGGGCTGTCTGGAAGCCCAGACAGATCATTCTACCCCGGCAAGAGCAGATTACATATTTTCAAAATTGTTAAATCTGGAATCTACAGTAAATGCTGTGACTGTACATTACATCAGCTGTACGTATGAGCAACACTAGCAATATTAATATTTTATGTTATCTGAAAGTTCTTAGTTTCTTTGTACTGCACATGGTGTTATATATACAGAATCACAGAAATCTGTTCTAAGTAGTTTTATATAGTTTGTGTAGAATGTAAAGATCTACCAACATTATTGGCTGCAATGTCTAATGGGAGATTTTTAAAATAGGCATTTCTTGTAAAACTTTAGCACCCCAAAATTCATTGTATTTTGGCACTGCTGAACAGCATCCCAGCTGCTGACTTCCCTGAGCTGTCACACAAACAAGGGGCCTGTTGTCTGCAGGAGTGGAACTGGCAGATGTGGCTGTGCCATTCCAGCATCCCTTGACCCGGGTTAGGCTGTCTTGGGTGAACTCTGATTAATACTGCTTTATGACAGTGAAAGCAGCACAGTTGCACAGAGCTGTGATGTCTCTTTTTTCAAAGTTCCTTTTCATGTTTATAGGAATCAAGGCAACATTAGGAGTGACCCAGCCGCTCGGCAGCAATCACATCTCATTCTGGTTTTGATTTTACAACACACCAAACTAATTTCTTCTGACAAAACTCATGCAGGATCTTTTCTTGGAATAACTTCTAATTCACCACAGATGGAAGTTGCTATGTTAGCTGGGGAGGAAGGCTACTCATTACTTGCTAAATGTATTTTCTCCTGTGTGATGTTCACAGGAGGCAGATGTGTTGCGTGTCAGTCCTATACACGCACGTGTTTGCTGACAAATACATCAGTGCATGCAGAAGGCCTGCAATAAGCATGTATGCACTTGTCTTTTTTAATGAAGTTTTATTTTGCTTGCGTCTATAAAATTGGTTATCGGGAAAAGTACTTGGGATAAAGATGGCTGAAGGAATTGGCAGGTCCCAAAAATCATTTATGTTTGCGCAGTTACAATAAAGCTGCTCAGACTCTAGATTTAGTTTTGTGAAATGTGCATGAGATTTTTTTAAAGTATTCCAAAGATAAAACACAGGGTTAATTAGAACCAAATGTTGATTAGGTTGGCACACTGGTGTTCTCTGATCAGTGTTGCAATTATTTTCAGATATTTTGAACAACAGTTACTCAAAAGATATTACATTACCTTCCGTGTCCAAAGGGGCTTAGTAACAAGAAATTTTCTCTTCAAGATGCTATTATTTTCCATACAGATAGGAAGAGTTGACTGGACAACAACTGCAGGAGCATATCTAATTCCCTGTTCACAGAAGCAAAAATTTTAGTTCTTACAGGGACATACACATTTGACTTAACAAATTACTCTTTTAAGCTCATAAAAAGCAAATGGATTATGATGCACAGAAATTCAATCTTGTAAATACTCCCATTTTCTGAGGGATTAACCTATCATCAAATATCAAAATGGTGCAAAAATGGTCTTCCACCAAAAAAAAAAATCCTCTAAAAATTAAGATATCATGACAGTTACTTTGACTCCTATGAAAATAAAAGGATATATTTTTTGTTAAGCTTATAGAAGCTGCCTATTAGACACTGACATGTCCTAGGTGAGTTCAGGTGGGCTTCTAATCCTGTGTCCAGTCAACCCCCACCACAGGCTGACACTTACAATGGTGACACGACTCTCTGATGTCAAAATGCATTTCTTTTAATTGAAATTATTTCTTTGTAAAATGAGTTTGTTTTCAGCAAGACATAACAACCATAAAAATAGCTCCAGACTGGCCTCTTGGCCACCTGTAGCTTTGCTAGTAAACTGAGAAGCAGGGATTTAGTAAGTGGAAGGCCTGGGTAGAGGGGTGGGGCTTGCAGCTCTTTTAAAAGTAGCCAAGTGCATACTTAATTGCATTTCTGCAGGGAATACATTCCAGAAATGTGGGCTTGCTACCAAGAAAATCTGTCAGCAACAAAACTGGCTTGTGGTTAATGCACTGGACTGTGACTCAGGATATCTGGGTGCTAGTCATAGCTCAGCCACAGGCTTCCTCTTGACTTGGAGCCAATTATTTAATCTTATTTTCCCACAGGTACATCAAGCAATAACTGTCAGGGAGGTTATAAGGAGAAAAGTTCATTACCATGTGCAAGGTATTCATTGTCATTATCTACTTCTTAGATAAGCATTTGGGAGAGGGACCATACATCTAGCAAAAAGAAGAACTCTACTGGGGTCTCAAAGAGTTTCCACAATATTAGATTATGTGCAAATCATGGTAAGTGAACCAGAAAAGCCAATAAATAAATAATGCTTCATTTAATCTCATAGCTAGTTGGAAGACCAGGCTTCTCTAAGTCATGTTGCTATTGTTTTACCAGCTACTGGATTACTGTGCTTTGGATTTTTTTGCTTGTTTTTCAGAAGTGAATAATATCTTTTTAACATAATTTGCATACATGGAAACTGAAGCAAAGAAAAGTTCTTGGTACACACCAGGAAATGATTGGTAGAAATCATGATACCCAACATTATCATGGCCACATCTCTTTGTAAAGTTGTGGTAGAGAACAAAAATAGCTTATTAGAGTGAATTTTTAGCAGCTTACTTTGTGTCCTGGATGCCAAAAACCAACTAGTTGCCCATGCTAGCCTGCTGTGCTGGGCTCTGTCTAACCAAGCCCCTGGTCTGCATGCACACAGAGTCTGCTCTGGGTAAATGGAGACAGAGCCACAGCTTCTGGAAGATAAAGATCCCCGCTGTCTCCCACCTAGACTGCAGTGCACATTTCTTACACAGATTGATGTGCAGCACTTCTATGAGACAAATTCACTCTGATATGAGTAGCCAGTGCCAAATAGGAAGATAAATCACAACAGCACAGGCTCTGTTTTACCCCTTCTGAAGGTCTCCACCAGAGATTTGCTCAGGTTGTAACTCCATCAAAAGAGACATCTTGATGGACACTTCCTTAGTCAAGAAAGACTGTACCACACTGGCTGACAGCAGAGGAGGGGAGTTTGTGACTATCAATACTTATCTTTCACAGCATGCATCATTTTGATAGGTGTATCCTCAGATGCTATCTTATTGCTGTGTCCTCCCCAGCCTGCTGGCAGAAGAGGCAGGGAAAAAGGGAGGGTTAGCAATAAGCCTGAAGGAGGGTGTTGATTGAGGACACAGACCTAAAGTGCCAGCTCCTGGGCAGGCAGCATGTGCCAATGGAAAAGTAAACGATAATGAAGTCCAAGCACCCAGGTGAAGATGGGGATTCAAATCATAAAGATTGGGAGGGTTTCCTACTCTAAGGCTGAAATCTTAAAAGTCAAACAAAACCAAAACGTATCTACTTGTGTTCTATCTGCTTTTCTGATTTCTTAGTGTCAGAAATTGAGTGTGGGTTTCCTCCTGTAGAAGCCATACTTAGATCTGCTTTGCTTTACATTGGTAAATCTGGAGAGCCAAATGCTACAGAGCCGGATGGCTCAAGAGGAAAAATGATCTGGGCTCTGTGTATTCAGAGGAAGGTGTGAAATTATTGGTGTATGTTTCATTCTTAGCAACAGGAAAAAAGCTTTCCTAAAGCTATATTACACTCTAATGACTTTAGGAGGCCTGAGTCTGTTTCAGTTTTAGCACTCTTCATTCAAAGTCTATGTTTTTTTTACTGCATGCTCCTTAAACCAAATCTGCCATTCTCTTGAACCAGCAGCAAACATATGTTCCACACCACACACCTTCCTGTACTGGTTTCCTTGTTTTCCCAAGTTCTGACCACCCTCCAAACTGCAATATCCCAATTCCTCAAAAGAAAGCTAAAAATGTTGTTTTGATTTTATTGCAACTACTTGAATAGGAATATGTTACTCTATCAAAGTTTGCCAGGATCTTAGCATAGGAGAAACACAGCCAGCAAAAGTTTGATGGAATTGCCTGCCCTAATTTCTCTTTTGCTTCTATGGAGAGAAACAGAAGATACCAGCTAATGTTGTTTTTATTACCCTTATTTTCTCTGGTTATCTGTCTGTATGGCCACAGTGCATGGGACACGCAGCAGGATTCCACTAGACATTATTTTGTAGTAAAAGCTTGGAATACAAAACAGTGACTACACAGATATCTATGGAGTAATTCTTCTGTGTCTAAGAAAGAGTGTGAGAAGGACTCCTAGGCTTTGGATTGAGAACTTCTGAAATAAGCAAGGAATACCAGGAGGTCCAAGACAGAATACCAGGGAAGCTGGGACAACAGTGATGAAAGATAAAGAGGTGCTAAGAAGCACAGAACCTTGAAAATTAAGATAGCTGTTGCAGTGTGGTAGAAAATCAGGAAATAGTGGAGAAAGGAAAGGGAAGACAAATGTAATATATGACTGGTAACACTAATAGCCTGAAGAAATACAGTTTAGCCAGAATATGTACAGAACAGGACAGGAAGAGGAGAGAAACTCTCTCCTTTATGGTATCTTTATTTTGAATGAGAGTATTAAGCTACCTACTGTGGCATGTTAATTAATTTTTACATTGTTTCATTCTACCTTACTGTGCTACTATTCAGGCCTGTATATAAAATCTGTGAAGAAGTATGACTGATTGTCTGTTTGAACTTTCAAACACTGTGTTTGTTTGGTTTTGATTGTTCCTTGCCAGATGGTTAAGCATATGTTTAGCAGTTTTACAGGGGGAGGAAAAAAAAACCAACAAAAAAACAGCACATGTAGTATACAGTTAAGAGTTTAAAAGGTACTGGAAACATTTATTAGCTTCTAATGCAAAGCTAATGTTAAAAATAGTTATAGTGACAGGATACATTTTAAGGCTGAACAGACCTGTGATTAGTTTCCTGTACCTCTAGAGATACAGGATCCAAAGGCTTGGAAAAAATTGACTCGCTTAACTTCAACAATCTAAAATTTAGCTGAGTAGCCTGAAGTAGTTGCACGAGACACCTTTCCTTCTCCAGTGATGACAGAGTTATCTCTGGGGAGTTTATTTGCCTGCCCTCTCTGAAACACCTACCTTCAAATGGGAAATATCACTCTGGGGAGGTGTCTGCTTCTCCTCTTTGATTCCTGACAGAGACTAAGCCCCTAAATTGGATTGGACACCTACCTTTTAGAGACTAAATTTGTGTGTAATCTAAGCAATCCCATCTCATTTTATAACACTGCCCAGGATGATTGCCAGATATTGCACAATTGCAGCAGAGAACAGAAGGATTCCCCTGTCAGGAGTGAGATATGAATGGCTCCTGTTTCTTGCGTTCCTCTTCTTGAGGTGTATTTCTTCTGCTTTTTCAATGTTTTACATTCATTTCCAACTAGAAACCACAGCCTAGATTAATCCCATCTCCTTACATACAGATCAGTGAGTTATCTAAATGAGGAGCCTGGTTGGCCTTGCATCCTGTGAAGATAATCAAGAGAAAGAGGCCATGGGGAAAGGCAGAGGCTCCCGAGTGGAGTGCAGCTGCAAGGTGCCAGCCTGGCTTTTCAGCCTGTGGAGGGATCCCACACTGAGGAGTCCCCAGCTTGAGTGCTGCATGCAACTGGTGGATGCTAAATAGGAAAATACTGTGTTGTGACAGCTGCTCATAGCAACTTGAATTCATCATCCTGCTCTAATGGAAGGAAGCAATGAAGGAAGGCTTTTAATCCTTGAAAGAACTAGTCTTTCCTCTAAACTGTCAAAAGTAATGAATTAATTATTTCCCAAAGGGAGAGATAGTATTTCATGCTTGACTATGGTAACTCAAGGTAATCATCCTGATTTTGCCTTACAGTGTCTAATAGGGTCATTTGAAAGTGTAAACTGATCAAAAAGAAAAAATCAATAACAGCACAGAACACAACTTTTTGCAGATGCTTGTATTCAAAATGTACAAGGCATGGCAGCTAGGTTGCTATTGGCTTTTTCATTCCTAAGAGAGTTCAAAACGGGGTGAGGATCCTCAAGGGTGAGGACATTTGTTTGATAGATGTGTGTGAGCTTGATCTTCCAGTGGAATCATCGGGAATTAAAGCGCACTTTAAAGCAGGCTGTTGCAAAGGAAATAGGTGTCTGGTCTTTGCTAACCCAAATGAAACCTTTCCCTTTTGGTGCAGAGATAAAAGTCAGAGTTTCATTCCAACACTCAGCTATCAGGAATGTGCCTTTCAGGACTGATAAGTGATGGTTTCTACACACAGCATACTGCAAGATAGTTCAGTTCACACTCTTACAACTCCTGTGGCTTTGAATCAATAATGAAGCACTTGCAAATTGTTCCACAAAACTGCACCAGGGTGAGAATTATGGAAAAACCTGGACAGTGTTCAAAAAACTGGCTTTGCAAAGCAGCAGATACAAAAAATATAGTGTGTTTTAAGAGAGAAAGAAAGGTGTGGGGAAGAAGAGAGGAAGAAAAAGGCTTTCAAAACATATCAAATGAAGCTTGTTTGACAATAATCACTGCAGGTGGGGAAGCTGATTTTAAGTGTGAAAATATTTAACATTTTATTGCACACAAATGCTTTCATAAAGCAGTCATTTGTGCGTGCCTGAGTGCGCACGCGCGTGCACATGCAGCAAACAGAAATCTATTGAGCTCCACCAGACCAGACGTCTGCATTCTGGAGGGCTCATTGCAGCCAATAAATTTGACTAAAACTTTTTTTTTTTTAATTTTATGAATTCTGCTATAAAAGCTAATCCTCCTTTCTAGACTTAGCATAATTACAAGACACAATTCTGAGTGCCAAAAATGTCAACTGAAAGTTGCAAACATGGGCACATTTAAGCAGAACCATATGTTTGAACGCAAGGCAAGACCTGAACTAAGTTAATCAGTTTACCTTTTTCTGAAGAGTCAAATTATAATGCAACTTGAGGTCTAGGAAAGAATACAGTCAGTGATAAATTACATTGCTCAATCATTTATTAATAAGCTTCACTGGAAAGAAAGATTTTATCGGTGCTCAAAATTCACTAAGTTACAAAATCACAGATGTTCGGGGTTCTGGAGCCAGAAACCTACTATTAATGAACTCTCATTAATACCTAATCAACTTGTGATATTTTGATCCTGTGAGAGAATTGATGGCCAATAAAAATAAACTCTAGATGTCTTCCTATCTAGGAAAAAAAATTATAAACCCAGGAATGCACACAGTAACCATGATGCAGTAACTAAGGTTAAGCAGCTGGAGGCTAAATGTTAAATTTTTTTTGGTACAGGATGGATTTATTCTGTCACCTAGGTAATTTCAGAGTCTTACTTTGGAGGATTTATATAAGCGTTCATACTTAGCAGATGTATTCACATGCAATACATTAACTATGCAAAACTGCTTTGCAGGCTCTTCTGGATTAGGGTCTTACAAACAGACCTCTCTGGAAAGGAAATCCTTAAAAAAAAAAAAAGCCCCCTTCCTCTCTGATTGTTATTCTACTGCACTTAAGGTTTGGAATCTACTTAAACACATATGGCATTTGAAATTATATCATATGCATTTCTGTGTAAGAATGTGCTGGGTTTTTAACCCCTCAGAAATGACAAAAACGGAAATGCAAGTGGGTTTTAGACTTGAACTAGAAGCACAAAATTTCTTGTAGTACATCAAGGACAATGATCCATCTGGTCTACTGTTCTTTCTCAAAGGTGGCCAGCATCAGGTTCTTGAGGGAAAATCATACCAATAGTTATAATTAATAGTTACAAAAAAGCCTCAATGAACAAATGCATTTTTAAATCAAGTAAATTTATGCCCTTAACCTATTGTGAAATTCTAGACCATATATTGTAAACATGCAGAATTTCACCATGTTTGTAGTTATGTAATATGATTTTAACCCCTCCCTTTTTTTTCATAAACCCTGAGATATTTAGAGAAAGGCCTTACAGAAACAGATCTACAGGATGCTTGCATGCAATTCAAGGAAAACAAAATCCTGAATTCTCTTCCATGTGAGCTAGCCATCAGATTCCCTAAGCATCCTCATGTTTGAGGTAAATAGAAGGATTGACACTACTGCATATTATATTATAATATATAATTTATTCAGTGACTGGGTTTCTTTCTTTCTTTCT